>WNWK01010314.1:0-70917 GCA_009830355.1 Cherax destructor | reverse complement strand
AATTATTCACAAACACTGAACTTTTGCCGACGGAGACTCGAACCTACGAACCTCATGACAAGGTACGCAGTGCTTTGCCGACCTCCACACTGGTCCAATACCTTGGCATCCAGCTTTCGCTAGACGTTATTCCAAGGCAGCCAGCTTTCAGGCAGGAGGCTTACAGCTTTTCATCTCATCCCTGCATGCATCGACACAACTAGAGATTTTACAATGCTAGGAATTCGCAAGAGCAGGCGAAATATTCACAAACACTGATCTCTGGCCGACGGAGACTCAACCTACGAACCTCATGACAAGGTACGCAGTGCTTTGCCGACCAGTGTGGTACGGTCGGCAAAGCACTGCGTACCTGTCATGAGGTTCGTAGGTTCGAGTCTCCGTCGCCAGAGATCAGTGTTTGTGATATATATATATATATATATATATATATATATATATATATATATATATATATATATATATATATATATATATATATATATATATATATATATATATATATATATATATATATATATATATATATATATCACGTGAAATTTTTATAGATCCTGATCACTTTCATGTGCTTACTCACATATCCGCAGAATAGGAAGAAGAAGCACAATATCAGAGAGTGTTGCCGGGGGGCTCCAGAGTGCTTATTGACATTGTGATAATGGCTTCCCTCGAATATGAGCAACTGTATCTACAGCTTCATTTCATAGTTAGTGGAAATTAGAAGAGAGATTCAACAACTGAAAGATTTGTGCAAGAATTATCCTCGGATCTGCGTCGATGAGAATAGAAGTGTCAATGACTGGATGCTGGTAGGAACGAAGATGAAGCTAAGGAAGGTCCAGGATACTACTGTGAAGACCAGTAATCCCTTCTCATTGTTGGCAGATAAATATGAATTACGACTCAAGACATCCCAGCGAATACCATCCCAACGAAGATAGTCGAGAACGTCACGTCGAACACAGCCAGCGAAGATAAGAGCATTGTTTTAGTTAAGGACAGTCAGGTTAAGTTTGTGGATAGGTTTTTTTGTGTTAGAGATAGGAAGAGGAGGCAGACGTTATGTTTTCCTGGGGCAGGGATGCAGGATAATGTTAGTCTGAACATCATGGAAGGTGGAAGAATAAACACATAAGCAGTATAATGTGATCCTTTATTGACAACGTTTCGCCCACGCAGTGGCTTTATCGAGTCACAAACAAATCTACCTGGATACAAGATACATGAATATTTATAGGATTTAGTCAGGTGGAGAATGCTGGGTCAGGTGGAGAATGCTGGGTCAGGTGGAGAATGCTGGGTCAGGTGGAGAATGCTGGGTCAGGTGGAGAATGCTGGGTCAGGTGGAGAATGCTGCATGTGACAATTTTCAGAGTAGGGAGATGGAGTCTAAAACCTTGGGTAGCTTTAAAAAGAGATTAGACAAGTATATGGGTAGACCTTATGCAGTGTTCCATTCTTAAGTTCTTATGTGGGATAGCGATGAAGAAGTTTCTTGGCAATAGGTTCAGCTATGTTGTAGAAGCCGTTGTTCTGGTTGAAGTTGTTGGATATACAGATAAGTGATGATTCCAGGATTCTTCGGTATTGAGTGTTGTCTTCTCTGGCGATGAGTCTTGCGTTTCTGTAGTTGATTAAATGGTTGTGTGAATTAATCAACTACAGAAACGCAAGACTCACCGCCAGAGAAGACAACACTCAATACCGAAGAATCCTGGAATCATCACTTATATGTATATCCAACAACTTCAACCAGAACAACGGCTTCTACAACATAACTGTACCTATTGCCAGGAAACTTCTTCATCCAGGGAGAAATTGAGGTGAGAAACGTGACAGATGTTAGAGACGAGGTAGTACCAAGGAGAATTAGTACCAGAATTGTCAAAAGAAAACTTTGGAATTAGTAGAAGTGGAGAAGAAGAATGCAGTGGGATTTATAATATAAAAACAGAATTCAATGAGTATAATGAGAACCGAGAGAAAGAAGAATGGATGTCACGTAACAAATTAAGCAAAAGAAATGTAGATGAACCAAACAGTGTTCTACCAAAAACGTAATCGCACTAACATTTCTTCCCAGGTCACATTTGTATCGTTACCAGACATTTGTATCGGTACCAGACACTTGTATCGGTACCAGACACTTGTAAATGACAAATACTTTTATTTTACGAAGGTTCTCTTCACCAATTCTTTAGCAATATATATATATTTTTTTTTTATGTAGCTGCTCAGTTTTAACATGTTTTCTCATTTAGCGTTTGTACTGCAGTCGAATGTCCCTGAGATAATATCATCCCAAAAAGTGAAGACAAACAGTGAACGTTAGAGTGATAAAAACGTTCGTTCAGCTGGACAATTGGACGACCGGAGGAACATAGGTACGGCTGGGTGGAAAGACCGGTACACGACCATTGCTGGCGGATAGAACGTACAGATGATCGTTCGTAAATTTGAGCTGTAGAACGCGTAAACTTACATTCGTACTGCTAGACGTTAGTGAGAGCGGACGAATACTCTCACTGTGGACTGGACACTGACATCACTAAGTGGTTCATGAATAAAAACAGAAGTAATTATTGAAGGTTTGATAGTGGCTTTATACTTTTCATGCATAAATTGAAGCGGAGAATCATTTGGATCATGTAGGCAGAGTAGTGGAGAGATTGGTGGTCGTGTCGGTCATACAAGGACCGCAAAACAATGTTTACATGAAGATTTTCAATAGTGAACGACCGAAATGCTCCTAGAAAAACACCAGCACAAACTGCTCCACAGCAAAGGCACTGCGAATGTACGTGTCAAGACAGAGTGCCTTCACTGATATGCCAGATGGTGGTGAGAAAACCTGCCGTGGGTTTCCAGACACCACACAGTTTCCTGTTAACCATGTGTTACAACACTTTTAAAAGGGAGCTAGTAATAGTTATGGGTGTTTATTGCAATATAAGGATCACTGCGGATTTACACGGCATAGTTAAAACAAAGGAAGAATAAATCCAATTGTAGAGGAATAATAAAACAAAAAAATCGAATGCCTTGAAGCATAGGGACTTTTATGTTATCAGGTCCAACTGCTGTTGTGAGACACTGACAACACAGACGTGAGTTCAAGAAGTATAAATAAAACAATGATTTATTCAACCACTTGAGAGGTAAAATTCAAGGAAAATTATTTCCTGGAGGTCTAAGACTGAAAATAAGTATCAGACAAGGTCGGCTCTTTGAACACCTGGGCAAAGTAATACCCGGTAGAAGTCAGATGAGATCACCCACCTTCACTCCCTTAATAGAAAGCAATGCTTTGTAACCCATTTCTGTGATGAAAATTAGACAAATGACGTTTCGCCATCCAGTGGCTTTATCAATACAGATTCTAGGACATAACTTGAAGACCGTAGAACTATATACAAAAGATGAGGTAATCAGTCCCTCGGTATTGTATACCATTCATGTACAACCCATTTCCATACCTATTGCCACACCATGATCAGGGAAATGAAAACGTGTAACAAATATTCCAACAATCACTCCAGCATACTCCTCAGTCAAGTTCAGTCATGGACGAAACTTTGTAATAAAAGTTTACCTGTAAATATAGTACATTTTTCACTAATCGACCCTTGATTGTTTGGAAACTATACACCGAAAAAGCTCGTTAACAAAGGAGTCTTCAGTGAGGGGAAAAATGGATTTGTAGAGTTTAATAAGTATCCACTTACAAGCTTGAATTGCAAATGAGATCGAGGATAAAGAGAGAGGTGGGTAAAAAGAACAATTGAGAAAAACTCTGATGACACAGAAGTTGATCAAACTGATAACCTGATGCACAGATTGGTGTAACTGCAGTGATTCACAAAAACTTGAGACCCAGTATTTAAGAATGTGAGACGTGATAGTATAAGAAATTATATCAGTTAATCACAACAGGACTCACAAAGAGGAGGTTTCCAGAGTAAGAGGCTGCAAGTAAAATCGTCAAAGTGCAAGAAAGATTCTGCAAAATTGAGAAAAAAATCAGAGCAATGAAAGGTAAACAACGAGATGCATATACCTGTTACTATTTTTCATAATTCTAATACCTAGTCTGAGGTTAGGCCAGGCAGGGATGTAGAAGCCGGGATGTAGACTATGTAGTCAATCAGGCTTTTGGGCTAGCGGCTTGCAACACCTCAAAGATATCACAACTCGGCTGATCAAACACTTACAGTACATAAACCTCCAGTATCAGTTTTAAAACATCTACCTGGGTTTTGGCAATTTTCCTGATGCCTACTGATAGCAAGCTGACCAGTCTTGGACTACAGATGTTCACAGTGTTCTTTCATTGTGTTTATAACACCCAGATTTTCACTGAGTATATTCTATAATTTTTCACGGCTCTCATTCCTTAAAGTTGTTATTTGTGTATGCAGTTGGGGGGTAACACACTCAGTGCTGACTATTACATATTATAATGAAAACTTACTCCGAGATAAAAGAACTGGAATTTTATATGTACATAACTAAAATAATTGTAATGGTAAAAATATGTGGTGGAATTTAAAAAATAGCTAATATTTATTTGCATTTTATCACTGGTAACTATTCTGTGCAGTGCCATGATAATAATAAATCTTCACGTTTGTAAATTTAATTTATAACAGCAAACATGATTAATTTCTCAGCATTAATGTATAAATGTTATAATTACAAAGAGGTAATAGAGTCAAATAGTTTTATTCTCACAATGCCATCTTGCCATTTATTTTATAGCCTCTGTTTTCTTACAATTCCTTATTAAAAACACAGCAAAGCTCTTTCTTGTACAAAAACTCTGCCGATGACGGGCGAAAGCGCGCAGTTTCGGTATTGTTAATTGTTTTGTTCATGTGACTGTTGATTGCCTCCATTGAGTAGCTAGATTGCCTTACCTCTTTCAAAATGCTGACATAACACAGCACATTCAAGTCCAACACTGTGAGGCATTAGCTACAGTGAATCTTGTACCAATTTTGTACATACAGCTCTACATATATAGTTGTTCAGTAAATGAATAGTTTCCCAGCGTCATTTGTGATGTCACACAGTGTGGGTGAAGTTCCGCAAGCGTTATGTCCAATGACTTAATCACAAAACTATGGACAGAATACTCCCGGGAAAGTCCCTCCACTACCTCTGTAGTAGCCAGTGAAATGTGTCCTACTATTTGCTTGAAGAAACATATTTTTTTTTTTACAACTCATTCTTCAAGGAGTAAAATTTCGTTCCTGGGAACTTATGGACATCTTTTCTTAGTAACGAGAGAATAATGAACTTTTCCTCTTTCACTCTCGTCAATTGCTTGTTTAATTTGTCTTTAATTACTTTCCCATGCTTACTGGGGATACGTGAGACTCCAAGAAGCTTAAAGAATCAGTAGCAGTTTTTTTAGTAACTTCAGTGTCTCAGAGTTACCAGTGACTAACATATCTTTTGCAGTTTTTCATACAGGCTAGACACGTGTAGCGTAAGTAGTGTTTGATATTCTTTGTCGTCACCCTTTCATTATCTGAATAAATTTCTTACAGACATTTTCTCATTGCGAGCTCTATTCTCGACGGTATATAAAGACTTCGATTGCTTCCTTCTGGATCTTAAATTCTTCTAAACCGATTCAGAAAGCATAATTACCACAAAACAAAATCCGAAATGCTTAAGAAACCTTTAGAACATCCGTTCAGAGCCCTTCACAATCCACTTTATTTTTTTCCATAAAACGAAAGTTTCTCTTTCAATTTAGTAATATATGAGGAGAAAGGGTTACTAACGCCTTGCTCCCGGCGTTTTAGTCGCCTCTTAGGACTCGTATGGCTTTGAGTGGAAGAATTCTGATCCACTTCAACAGAGTTAAGAGGAAATAAACAAGAACAAAAACTAGTAAGAAATAGAAGAAAACCCAGAGGGTTGTGTATATATATACTTGTACATGTATGTGTAGTGTGACCTAAGTGTAAGTAGAAGTAGCAAGACTTACCTGAAACCTTGCATGTTTAAGAGACAGCAAAAATACACCATCAATTACAGGCTATCGATTTACACTCCCTTGGCAGGACGGTAGTACCTCCCTGTGCAGTTGCTGTCTACCAACCTACTACCTTGATCAACTTTATAATCACTCAGAATTGACGAACCTCTTTAATATGAAGACACAGCTTTGAGATTTGTTCTCCAATCCTTGTCTTATTTCACCCACGATTCTTGTTCAGAAAAATGCTAAGTAAGACTTGTGACCTACGCACCATACACACAATACATATCGCTGTAAATACGATTTAACTGAACCCAGAGTCTTCCTTTCAAACCATTAATAGCGCTTTCCTTTACACTGGTCAGTCTAGTCAACTTTTTCTAGCCCTTATGATATTAAGAATATTTTAGATTACTCAGAATAGCATTTGCCAACCTTCAGAAGTACTCTTATCTGTCTTAAGGATTTTACTTTACTTAAATATCGATCAATAATAAATTTGCTGTCAGCTGAATACTTGTCTTCACGATCAACCTACAGTGAGAAACAGAGTTGTGCAGCAGCTGTGTCACAGATGTCTTCATAACGATAGCATCAGTTTCATGCATTTCTCTGTTAATAGTTGGATCCGGATAATGTAGAGCAATTGTAGGTGGACTGAAAGCTCAATAAAACTAAGTTCAGTTCATTTTTATATTACGCTTCTATTGGATTATAAGCACGTATTTTTGCAATTGATCGAGATGGACATGAATTTGTATACATTATAATTTACTTATTGTCATTGTCCTCATCAATAGCTAACCCATTGGCCCTTCCCGGCTGCCCTCATATACAATATAGTATCTCATCAGTATTTTTGCCGTGTCCCTCACAGTTCCGCTCCGCTTCGCTCCGGGGGGGAGGCTATGTTGGCTCCATTGTATGTATGGTAGATGTAGATGACTGTAGTATCTGCTTCGGGTGTTCAACCCATGTGGTCCATCACAGGTCTGAAAGAAGGTGTGACTAATCCTTAGAGTTCCCAATACAGTTTCTATGTGTGAGTTGTCGGGATGACTCATAGAAACTGTATTGGGAACCCTAAGGATTAGTCACACCTTCTTTCAGATCTGTGATGGACCACATGGGTTGAACACCCATAGCAGATACTACAGTCATCTACATCTACCATACATACACTGGAGCCAACATAGCCTCCCCCCGGAGCGAAGCGGAGCGGAAGTGTGAGGGACACGGCAAAAATACTGATTACATACTATACTGTATATGAGGGTAGTCGGGACGGGCCAGCGGGGTTAGTTTCGTAATATTAAAGAGACTTTTTTCTGGTATCACACCATATTCTATTGGCAGCCACCTGTTGCAATCATATCTATTGGTTTTAATAATTTAATCAAATCATTTCTTACATTTAAGTCCTGATATTTTCCCTACATATCATTTCATAAATTGTAGAAACAAATATTCATCAATGTATCATCCAGTTTGCATCTTTTATATCATTCTTTTTTTTTATTCCATCTTTCTTCTTAGAAATGGAATTTGATAAAGCAGCATTTGATGTGGATTCAGTGGCTGTGGCAATTGAGGTGGAAGAGTGATTAGTGTTGCACGGTGACCACTGTGAAGGATGGTGCCACGGTGACCACTGTGAAGGATAGTGCATGTAAATTAGAAGTCAATGTCACAGTTGACGATGAGACATACAGTTGGTTTCTTCATTGCTGGAGCACCAAAGAATTCTGTAATTCTTTTGTGCCTTTCGGAAAGTGGAGATGTAGTCACTGTTATGACAAACAAACCTTTACTAAATATGGCTTTGTAGTTGGTACCTATATAGTGAGGAATTATATCTTCCCAAAAAATGCGACATTTTAACTTAAATCACTAGTTAAGAGTTATTTTTCAAAATATTCGATACTTCCAGTGATCCTAAAACTATCCACTGAAACACGTTTTCTTATATAAAAAAAAACATTAAAACGAATTTCTGTCGCTACGGGGTCCGAGAAAAAGATCCACGTATTGCATATCACAGGTTTCATTACCTCAATGAATATGAGAAAAACTATGCTAAGGGCGGTATAAATTATAAGAGGTATTCACAAGTCAACACACGAACACTAATATCAGAATTTCTTTAATAAAAGTGACAAATTAGAATACACACATCCCAAATCTAATTTAAACTGTCCATTAAGAATCATCAGTTTTAAAGGTAAACTGACGTGGAATTCTCTATTTATCACATTCATTAGTATTATAATATAAACCTGCACAATTAGTTTGAATACGCTTATAAGTTGCATTATAAAGCTGTCAATGTTGAACAGTTGAAGCCAATCACATGATGCGCTCAGAACCTTCACATAATAATAATTGAAAATTTGATGCCGATCGAATAAGGCATTATAAAATTATAAACAAGAGCCTAGGAGGAAGTTAGTGGAAGGCGAGAAGACTGTGGTTCTGGTGTAACGTTGTAAAGTCTATAAAAAATCACTAAACTCTTGAAAATTAAAATAACTTAACATGTGAGTTTGAAGCTTATCAGACAAGGGCATCCTCAAGTAATTGGATAAATCTTACGATTACATTTTTTAACAATTAATTTAAAATCTGTAATTTGCACCTAAACAGTCTAATATAACAGTGTGTCTCCCTTGTGGATTACATCAGCTATAATATGTTGAATGAGATAAGACGAGCCATTCGTTATTTATTGGGTGGAAATCAAAACCAATATTTAATAAAATTGACAAATTAGGAGTTATAGAGTCCAATAACAAAGTGAACCTTGCTTAAAAAAAAAATACCACGGGTGGGGTTCGAACCCGCGGTCAGAGAGTCTCAAAACTCCAGACCGTCGCGTAAGCCACTGGGCCAGCTAGAATATTGAAGCGACGGTCTGGAGTTTTGAGACTCTCTGACCGCTGGTTCGAAACCCACCCGTGGTATGGTTTGTTTGCAATCGTGTCATTACGATTTCGTGAGTCATGTGAACCTTGCTTTCTGGTAAACATTTTAATGATGAAAATTTAAAGCCAGACAAAAGTCATTCTCCAGTTAACGTACAAATTCCAAAGGTTCCAAGTTTAAATAGTATTTATTGCATCGACAAATTTGCCAGTATACCAACTAAACATATTTTGTACTATCCTGGAAATAAATTCCAAATACCTTTTAGTACCTACCTTTCAATACCATTGCCCAGATTAATAATTTATACATTTTTATTGGAAAACATCATTCCAAAATTTTAAAACTGATACTTTTCCCAGAAGCACCAACGCTCATACTCTTCTCAGAAGCACTAACGCTCATACTCTTCCCAGAAGCACTAACGTTCATACTCTTCCCAGAACCACTAACGCTCACACTCTTCCTAGAACCACTAACGCTCACACTCTTCCCAGAACCACTAACGCTCATACTCTTCCCAGAACCACTAACGCTCATACTCTTCCCAGAACCACTAACGCTCATACTCTTCCCAGAAGCACTAACGCTCATACTCTTCTCAGAAGCACTAACGCTCACACTCTTCCCAGAACCACTAACGCTCACACTCTTCCCAGAACCACTAACGCTCATACTCTTCCCAGAAGCACTAACGCTCATACTCTTCCCAGAAGCACTAACGCTCATACTCTTCCCAGAAGCACTAACGCTCACACTCTTCCCAGAAGCACTAACGCTCATACTCTTCCCAGAAGCACTAACGCTCATACTCTTCCCAGAAGCACTAACGCTCATACTCTTCCCAGAAGCACTAACGCTCATACTCTTCCCAGAAGCACTAATGCTCATACTCTTCCCAGAAGCACTAACGCTCATACTCTTCCCAGAAGCACTAACGCTCATACTCTTCCCAGAAGCACTAACGCTCATACTCTTCCCAGAAGCACTAACGCTCATACTCTTCCCAGAAGCACTAACGCTCATACTCTTCCCAGAAGCATTAACGCTCATACTCTTCCCAGAAGCACCAACGCTCATACTCTTCCCAGAAGCACTAACGCTCACACTCTTCCCAGAAGCACTAACGCTCATACTCTTCCCAGAAGCACTAACGGAATGCCCCATAGAGTATTTAAGTACAGGAGATAAAGACCACAATTCAGTAATTACAGCGACTGTGTGATATAGAGGAATTACCTCTCACCTGAGGATATATAAAAACTTTCATTTGTTATTTTGTGAATAAAATAACACACTAGATATTTTAATATAAAATTATGTCACCCGAAGACTCCTACAAAAATGGCTTGTCGCCCATTAGCTTAAAGTTTAATTCTCTAGGCGACCAATTTACTTTCGTTGGCGAAATAAATGTCTCCGACAGAAGTAAATATATTTCTTGTATATATTATCAGGTGTCTCTTCCTTCTCTGTTACAGGAAGAATATTGCAATTAGTATTGAATCCACTGTTTCGATGCGGGCAGCAAATAACCTCTGTGTTTTTTCCAGTTCTGTTATTTTTTCCTTTCTTGAAAAGCAGTGTCAATACAGTTATACATTTAAGGCTAGCAATCACATACTTAAATTGTTATTTGTTCTTGTGTACATTCTTTATTAATTTATTTTCTTGGCTTCCTGGGATCTTTTAGTCCACCAAGTGTTTATCTGTGGATCAATATAAGTTTAGTCTTCTGTACACTATATTACATATATTATTTCCAGTTTTCCTATATCAGCTTGTATTATTAAGCTATCTTCATTTATTCTTCCTTTACTGTTTTTCCTGTCAGTTTGTTTAACAAAATCAAGTGAACTGACCACACCTGCATGAGCTGCATGGAGACATATCTGATAGATTTCAGGATTTTTTTCTTTGCTTACAATACTAGACTGGGTGATCACTCCATAACTAGATAACAGCAATGGGGAAACAGCAATGGTGGAGGAAGAACTGACTTCACTCCAAAATGACGTTGAGCCGAGGCCGAAGTATAGAAAAATCATATCAAGATTTTTGTTTGCATAAAAATATTTTTGACCGCTACCCTGCACAGTGGAACAAAATCAAAATGTATTTTACTGCCTTCCCAACATCATATTCAGTAGAGCCAGGCTTCAGTACAGTCGCCAAGCTTCTTTCCAAGCTAAGAAACAGACTGAAAATTACTGAATGCGGAAATCTAAGACTTCTTCTTAGTGCCTTTAAGATTGATGTTGAGAAGGTGATGTCCCTGCACCAAGCTCATCCATCTCATTGAAATGGTAAAGACAATGTAGTTACAGATGAGATGTAAATTTACCCTTTCATATTGTTAAATAAAATGGTTTACTATTTTCATTTTTATTTGTAAAATTAATACGCTTGTTTATAGTGTTAGATTAGTTGTTGTTTTGAATTTGCAGTAAACGTAATACCAAGAAAGAGGTGTGTTCGTACGTGTGTGTGTGGGGGGGATGAGAGGGTGCTAGGGATGGGGTCTGGGAGCCATGGGGGAGGCTGCCTGAAAACATTTGGGAACCACAAGGATCTGCTATTATCAACATCAGTGTTCTTAATACAAACGATGTTCAACTATTCACCGAATTCACTTAATTCTAAAGCAGTGGATGTTCCATGCCAAGATGCAAATTATTAAGGTCAGTATTGGTCTATTCACCACGAATGACATTACTGGAGTTATAACCAATCATTACGTTTATTCCTCCACAAAGAATATATTTCACTCGGTGACCCTGAGTATTAGTGATGTTATAATAAATTCTGGTTATTTTTGGATTCAAACAAAGCTCATATATTTATATCAGGGTAAAGAAAAGGTTATTGCATGCAAAATGGAATTAATATTAATATCCGCGACCAGCCACAGGCCAAAATACAACTGCTGACAGTGAGCGACGCAGTGAATTCAGACACAGGAAGCAGTACAACCTAACACAACACATTGTAAAATCATCCACACACCACAATATAACAACTTACGAAATTTGACGATGATCAACACAATAAACAACACAACCAGACACGGAGCGCGTTAGGGCCGCCCACAAGACGAGACACAACCACTAACCGAATCCAATGAAGCCGACTAGTATACGCGATCCAATTACTTACTTGACGTAATACAGTCTCAGGAAGCAATACAATCCGACTTTGGACGAAATACAGCCAACAGGACAGGAGGCAATACAGTGAAGAAAGTGCTGTTGTTACTTATAACAAAATCAAAATGTATGAAAAACTGTGTGTAAAGTTTCAAATTGCTTACCTTCAGCCACATATCACTCCGTAAGAACAACTGTCCACATCATATACAGCTGTGTGGTATACAGCTGTTCCTCCAGTGACATAGTTATGGACACAATTAGCTTATGAAATGTGCAGAGCCTGAGCCCAATACAGCACTGACATAAACCAGTTGTACACAATATTAAATAACAGATACACAGCAGCTGACACAGATACACAACAACTGACACGGATACACAACACCTAACAAAGATATGCAACACCTGACATAGATATATAACACCTGACACACAGATATACAACACCTGACACACATATATACAACACCTGACACACAGATATATAACACCTAACAGTTACACAATACCCGACAAGATAGCTATACAAATCCCTACACACTCAAGGTATAAAACACCCGACACACCAGCAATATAAAATATATAACACATCAGCCATACTCCTATCATAAACCAATTATACAAAACTAAACTCAATATCATGACTTTACGAAGAAATCCTTTTTACTTCCTGTACAAAACGAGACTATTAATGAAATAGCTAAAACCGTTTTGGTCATACAGCCATGAAATATTTACATACAATACATATAATATTCGACGCTGTCCGTGAACTGGCTTAGGAGATAATCTACGCACAATCCGTGAAATTTCCCCATCAGCCAGTAGAAGTAACTAATTGGAAAAGTAAGGATCCTTCCCATTCCTATAAATCTGATTGTTCCCACAGCGTCTCTTACAGTCAACGACGTAGCATACAACAAGGCAATTACAAGAGAAGAAAGCTGGTACGTAGATGATAGCGCCTAAGATTCCGGAGTCAACATTATTCGTCAACTGCACCAGAATTCTTATTATAATCATTCACATATGTGAAGACAACACGCTATCCTCAATCTCGAAAGAATCTGCAACTGGCTTTGCAAAGCTATATGCGCAGTAAGCATCAAATTCATACAGGTTAGACATCGCCAGGGTAATGTAAAACAGTGGTGTTGCAATGTCCTCTCATCCTAACTCACCTCAAGAAGAAAGTCACGCTAACCAAAACAAGTTATTCGTGTCAACAAAGTAGCAAACAAATGAAGAAAGATTATACTTATTTGTAGTGAATATGCTAAGTTCTGAAGGATCATGACCAAATAGAAAAGGGGAAAAGAAATAGAGGAGAGGTGGAGATGTTGTGGAAAGAGCATCAGTAAAATAATTGTGGTTACATTTGAAATACTAAATCACAGACCGGCTGAGAATCTAAACCGTGACAGTTGAATCGTAAAACTTACAGTCAAGTGCGTTAACCACTGGACCAGCTGGATTTGTTTGCAATCGTGTTATTGTGCTTCCGTGACTCATGAAATACCACTCTGAAGAGTAACATTGATACCAGTGAAGGGCTCTTAATTCAAGGAACTGAAGGTACCATCCCCTTACTTGCATTGAATCTAATTGACCTTTAATTACATGGCGCTCTATGATACCATCGGTGAAATAATAAAAATAAATAAATAAAATAATAACAGAAATAATAATAATTATATGTTTGATTTAGGAAATGCTGAAAAGAACCAAGACTTCATACAGGAGAAAAAGTGAAAATTCAGCCAGGACAAGAAGCAACACTATGGTCAGGAGAAAAGGATGCACTGTGCTTAAAACAAGAAGAAACACTAATGGCAGAGCAAGAGGAACCTCTACAGCTAGTAATAGTCCCACTAGAGCCATGCAACACTTAAGACACAACAAAATAAGAAGAAGCAATGCTAGGGTCACAACACAAGATTAAAAAACTCCCGGACAAAAAGAAATTGTACAGCAACACTGCAGCTAGGACAAGAGGCAACACTGCAGATAGGACAAGAGGCAACACTGCAACTAGGACAAGAAATAACACTGCAGCTAGGACAAGAGGCAACACTACAGCTAGGACAAGAGGCAACACTACAGCTAGGACAAGAGACAGCACTGCAACTAGGACAAGAGACAACACTGCACCTAAGACAAGATGCAACACTGCAACTATGACAAGAGGCAACACTGCAACTAAGACAAGAGGCAACACTGCAACTAGGACAAGAGGCAACAATGCAGCTAGGACAAGAGGCAACACTGCAGCTAAGACAAGAAGCAACACTGCAGCTAAGACAAGAAGCAACACTGCAACTATGACAAGAGGCAACAATGCAGCTAGGACAAGAGGCAACACTGCAGTTGAGACAAGAGGCAACACTGCAGCTAGGACAAGAAGAAACACCACTGCTAGGACAAGAAGAAACACCACAGCTAGGACAAGAAGAAACACCACAGCTAGGACAAGAAGAAACACCACAGCTAGGACAAGAAGAAACACCACAGCTAGGACAAGAAGAAACACCACAGCTACAGTCAGAGTCTGCAGAAACAATACTGTAACCAAAACATAAACCAACACTACAGCCATGGCAAGAAAGAACACCTCATTCAAGAAAAGAAAGGAAAAAGACTACAGCCAAGACAAAAATCAACACTTCAGAGGTGAAAAGGAGAAAAACTACAGGAAGGAACAGTAGCAACACTATAGGTAGAAGCAACACACAGCTACAGGCAAGGCTTGCAGAAGCAACACCAGAGGAAGGTGTGGCTGGGTCATCCTGGGGGTGATGATAATGGAAGTTATATGCCAGCAACTGACACGCCAGTGTGGCTGAGTCACTACTTGGAAACCGTGGAAAGTGTGAATTAATATAATCTCACAACTCATCTGTGTGGCTGAATAAAATTGAAAAAAACATAAGAAAAAATGAAGCGAGGTGTAGAAAAATGGAGATATCGGTTAGTGCTTCGTTCACCCGGGTAATTGATCTATTAGGAGGGAGACTCAGTGGCACCCCGCTACTAGAGGCTGGACATACAGATTACAAAAATAAATGCATAGTAAAACGACGTGGAATAAATATAGTGATATAAAGATAGATAAAAATAGTTTTGGATCACTTGTTCTTTGGATAACTATGGTCTGAATACGAGCTGCAGTTAGGCTCCAAATTGAATTCTCATGAGAATCACTCTTCTCCCTAGATGCTCTAAATGACTTTCTAAAGCCAGGTTTCCCTTTGTAAGAATCTCTAAACTCTTTACCTCCATAAGGAACACCGAGACCTGACAAAAAAACTGGCTGATACCTTTTACAAAAGATTATAAGTGATACAAGTAATTCAGACCTTAAAACTTACCCATGGCTACTATTATGATCCCAGAGCGACTTGTAAGTCAACTTTCGTGTCCTCCCTCATAACCAGTCTCTACGCTGGCTATACTGTGACCCAGAGAGGAAAACCACTCAGCATTTTAAGGAAATCTGTATGATCGTTTTAGTACATAAGGTATTATATTATAAATATAATATATTATGTACCTAAACAACAGTTTCATAACCTAATATAATTAAAATAGTTTTGGGAACATCATATACTCTAAAATAAAATAGATTTACAGAAACAGTATTGTCTAGAATGTAAGAGTACCAACACTGCTCACACAACAGGATACTTGAGGTAGCAGATGGCAAGAAGAAAGTGCCTTTGAAACAGCATGCAAGACATGACACAGGGTTCTTAATACATTAAAAATTAAAATAAGATATATTTCAATATTGCATAGCCACATTACCCAGCTCATGTTATTGCAATAGAGCGGAGTGCCACATAAGTTTGTAATATAGGTAAATATCAACGTTAAAGATCAATAGAGAACCAAAACACACATTCACAAGTCATCATATGGAAATTAGCAACTCAATTCTTTCAACAAAAATGGAAAATCAGAAGAAACACTATAATTTATTTTTCTTGCTTTCCATTAAGAAACACCATTGATTCCAGGTGTTTTTTTTATATTTTTTAACTCCAACAAATTTGCTTGCGGACAAGCAAAACTTAATATGTTCTCTCCTGGCCCTAAGAATATTGAAGCCGCTCAGAAGAGGTAAATTGAAAATTTAACTTGATTTAAAGGGATTAAAAATGTCTCAATTTTTTTTGCACCTAAAATAGTCAAATCTATACCTGTTACACTTTTTGAATTTCTCCCTCAGTTGCCGTCGAATTTTTAGTTACGTTTTTTGAACGTATGAAGCTACGTTACTTAGAGTTTTGGAAATTATCTGAGACATTCCATGACACTTGGAATAGGTTCAATATCTTTAATCAAAGGGTACATGAACAAGCCCATTGTTCCAAGAATTTATTCCTCGTTACCGTACACAGGTGTTGACACATTGAAGCCGATTGGATGACTTCTTGAATTATAAGAAAATAAATCGAGGAACAGTAAAAAGAAAAACTAGAAATATTTCGATTTATACCTGTATTCCACAAGCCCAGCCTCCTCTACCTCAAAGCATGGAAGAGGTATACTGGAAGGTGGTTATATAATCCCAGCGCAGCAATATATAAAAATATGTATATGTATGCATGTTTGTGCGTAGGAATTTCTGTAGGTATGTTCACTTTCGTATGTATACAATACATGCGTGTATGTGTTTGTGTGTGTATATATGCATATTGGTATTTTTGTATTTATTCATGTAAATATCTTTTAAATGTATAATTATGCATATGTATGTGTGTGTAAGCACGTGTGCATATGGATATATGTACGTGAAGATGTGCATATATACTTGTACATATGTATGTGTACATACACATATGATCCGCACGTAGGAGACTGAAAATTATAACTACGTTTCAGTCCGACTTGTTAATGGGTCAAGGAGGACCGAAACGTAGTTAGAGCGAGTTATTTGTGTATTATTCCAGCCACGGAATTATTCTTTCCTATTCTTTATGTATTTATGTATACATGTATTTTTATATACTAGCATATGCTTGTGTGCATATGTAAATGTACAAGAATGAATGTATGAATGTATTTTTTGTGCATGAAATCTTGTGTATATGTATGTACGTATGTATGTATATATGTATGGACGTATGCAAAATTTAACTAGATATACATGTTTAGGCTTACATGAGCATATATGTGTTCATCACCACCACTACCACCAACAACAACAACAACGACAACACCACAACCACAATTACCACCACCACCAACGACAACACAACCAAAATTTCTACAACCACCACCACCACCATTACCATCACCACAACCACCTCCATTACCATCACAACCTTCATTACCACCACCACCACCACTACCAACGACAACAACACCACAACCACGATTACTTCCACCACCACCTCCATTACCATCACCACCACCACCTTCATTACCACCACCACCACCACCATGAACACAACCTATTTTACCACTACCACCACCATTTTCAGAAACATCACCACTACCACCACCATTTTCAGAAACATCACCACTACCACCATCCCGTGCACGAGAATAAACTACGTGAATCTTATAACCTTAAAGAACATTAGTCACTTTGACGGGGATATTTGAAATTATACACACACAACCCGCATATAGAAAAGAGGAGCTTACGACGACGTTTCGGTCCGACTTGTTAATGGTCCAAGTCGGACCGAAACGTCGTCGTAAGCTCCTCTTTCCTATGTGCGCGTTGTGTGTGTATTGTTCCAGTCACGGTATTGTGCCTTTTTTTTGTTATATTTGAAATTATGAAGTCGAGGATCTTTACAACAATCTCATGGAAATCAATTTCGGAAATTGTCTACATAAAACAAAGTAGAGAGCACCAGCCCATGTTTACTACAAACGTTCACCTGTTAATACTTGGTAAGAACAACCTGTAGCTGACAGAGGGGCGGCTCTGGCATCATGCCAGGGTTCACTCAGCTCAGAAAATTTTAAAATGCTATGAAAATGAGAGATTAGGTTTAAATTATCTAAAACCCTACGAGAATTGTCCATTTTGAGAGGAACTTATCTTTTAACAGCACGATTTCGAACAGCCTCTTCCTGGAATCGGATTCGTAGCTGCTGTAGCAGTGTCCACAGTGGACACTGGAGCGTATAATTCATCATATCACATATGAATATACATGTGATGCTGATGGATACTCACTGGTGTTGGGCTTAAAGCCTGTAGATGACGGCCTAGAATTGGACAGCCCTAATATTACACCTTGTGTCTATGGACTGCAGTTCCTCTTTGGTGATACAAGTGAGATTAAGACTTACCTACCTCATGTAACGGGGGCTTATGACGTTCATATCGCCGTTAAGACCGAGAATGATGTCTTGAAAAGCCTGCTACACATGCGTAGTTATATTGTCCTCACTCACAACACTTAAGTGAACACACCACAACATACGTTAACATTTTATCGTGGTTTACACCGCTAATCACTACACTCGTGTTTGTTTATATACACGAGTTAAATTTCCTACTGGAGATTTATAGTAATTCTGAGTTTACCGTACAAAGTCATTACTTTTTTTGTTCTAAGTGGGAGATTTGTGTCATATTCACGCTCTGTTGTCTGTATTCAACCTGACTTGCTGCCCTGCCTAGCGCCCTCCAGTTCCTGGTGCTACCCTGGCCGTAAGATTTATCAACCATTAAATTCTGAAGAAATACAGTGAACATGACCGCATTCTTTATAATTAAGTTGATACAACCTAAGAAAACCAAATAAAGCCAAACAATGTTGAATTATTTCTGATCACAAGGAACATTCTCCAATTATTTCACAGAAATCAGTTTGATCAATAAACTTGGAACATTGTAACTTATTCAACGTAACTTGAAAAAGTTTTTCAAAATGACACGTAAAATTTACAGACAAGTATACGAATAAAATGTTATAGGGAATTTAGAACATTTCCAGTTATTGAACAGAATCCAACAAAATTTGTGACTACACAGCCTTAACCCATGAAATGAATCTATTTTACATGACATGTCAGCCATTGATGATTGATGCCATTCACAACGGTTTTATTGTAATCAGAGGAAAGCGTTAAACCCTTAGTGATAATAAAGCTCCCGTGGAATGGGAGGCCTTCAAATTCGATTCAAGCAATGGGAGGATAAATCCAGCTTCTTGGATCAAGAGCCCTTCGCCAGCAACAAGGGAAAATAATGCAATTAGATAAAATATTTTACTATTTGGAAGTTAAAAGTGACAAAATGGTCGATCAGAGGAACGTTTCCCCAGCAATCACACAGAAACAAAATTATGCAAATGTCCCGTGTAGGACCGTGCGTAGTGCACCACACATGCTGATAGTCCCATTAATCTTACCCAAGATACATTAACCACCGTCTCCTGGTGGTTAAAGCTCTCGCTTCACACGGCGAGTCTGGGTTCGATTCCCAGCGAGGGTAGAAACATTGGGCGTGTTTCTTTACACCAGTTGTCTACGTTCACCATCAGTAAAATGGGTACTTGGGTGTTAGTCGACTTGTGTGGGTCGCATCCTGGGATAAAACTGACCTAATTTGCCCGAAATGTTCTGCATAACAAGCGGCTTTCTATATAGTAGTATGTAATTGATGTCAGCTAGGACTGTATACCTTGTACATGTACTTGTAGAAATAAATATATTATTATTCTTTTTTATTAAATTAAAATTTGTGATATAGCAAACGAAAATGTTGCTAAAAATATTCCAAAAAATATTAGACGTTTTTCTTTCCTCCTGGAGAGCGAAACGTTGCCACAATAAAATGTCACATTAGTTGCATTTGTGTCCTTTTACTTAACATATTGTCGGTAATTCTGCCAAGAGTAATACATAATTCAAAACGCCGCTAATGCATGACGTTTTATTTTTTTCGAATTTGCTTTCATATTTACATTCTGTTTAAAATTCTCTCACTCCTATAAGAAAAATAAATATATTTGTATTTTAAAAACAATCTGATCAAATTAATACATCTTACTATGATACACCAACATCTAGGGTTTGAAGCCGATCAGAAGAGGCATTGAATAGTTATAACATGGGAAACAATTTGCATAATAAAACTGACAAATTGAAGTTTATATATTATAAAGTGACAATATATGTTTTAATAAAGCTCACAGTGGTATATATTTCAATTCGATCAAAATCAGTAATTGATCTGATTCCAAAATGGTCTTTCTCAAGTGTCTATAGCAAAAAAACTGCAAAAATCATGAAAAAAATCTTGCAGAAAAAACGACGATTTTCACTGAATTCTGCACCACAGGAGTCAATCATTTTTTTTAATGAATCGGCCGATTATTGAAGCGATGAGAGTTGATTTTCAGCGTTAATTCAGGTTTTAGCAAACGTAAAAAGATTGGGTAAAGTTATCAGCGTTTTGATCTGAAATTTAGGTTTGAAGAAAAAAAAGAATTAAAATGTGAATCCTTAATTGGAGAGATTTCTGTGAAAAGTGTTTTGGGAAAAATTAGATTTCTGTTCAGAACTCTATTTTATGGTCATATGTAACATTTACGAGGCTAAATTTGTGAACAATAATTACTTTTAAAGAAGAGTGTGACTACTTAATGTTCCAAGTATGACCGAAACGTCGTTATAAGTATATTTCGCTCATGTGCCGGCTGCTGTGTAATGAATAATTATTTTGTTGTATTGGCCAGGATGGTCACTGGGGGCGGCAGGAGAGTGCAGAACGTGGGGAGTTTTTGGACGAAAGGCCAATTTGACCTCAAGCAAAAGGTAGGATACTAGTGAGTGGATAGCTATTTCTTGCCATCAGTTAATAGTGCACATGAGTGAGTGTGTATTAAGTCTAGTTGGGTGTTTATTATCAAGTGATAAAGGCAACATAATAGCAGTCAAATTTTTGGAAAAAAAAAACAAGTGACTCGATGTCCTTGGTAGTCGAGACTTGTTTTTTCTTGGCAGAATTTTTTTGAGTTGTTGCTGTTGCCATCGTTTTGCGTTTGTTATAATTATAATTATTATTATTAATGATGTCATTATTATTATTAATGATATTATTATTATTGTTGCTGTTGCTATTATCGATGTAAATGGTTAAGAAAATCGAAAAATTGAAGTAGACAATCTTGCAACATTGGGGAATAATTATTGTGGCAACGTTTCTTCAACGAGCGGTTTCTTCAGTCCTGTACTGAGATGACTGGTGAAAGATGAGGAGTTATTTACTATCATGGATAAAGCCATAACTAAATACAGTGGACCCTCGGTTTTCGTTCACCTCCAAACTCGAAAAATTATGTAAGTGTATTTTCGTAAGTGCTTTTGTAAGTGTACTTTTGGGGGTCTAAAATGACTAATCTAATTTACATTTGTCCTTATGGGAACAAATTCGTTTGGTAACGGCACTCAAACAGCATTCTGGAAATAATTTTCAACGAAAACCGAGGGTCCACTGTATATATACCTTACTTTGGCATTCCTAAGTCTATCCAGAGTGACCAGAATACTAACTTTACAACCAAAGCTTTTAGAGAAGCTTTAACTATGCTAGGTGTAATTCATAAATTATGCACTGCCTATCATTCTCAGTCCCAAGGCGCCTTGGAAAGATTTCATCAGATGTTAAAAAACATGATAAGAACCTTTTGCATGCATTTTCCTACAGACTGGTATGAATCACTTCCTCTGTTGCTGTTCTCAATGAGATAAACTGTGCAGGAATCAACAGGGTAAAGTCCATTTGAGCTAATAATCGGGCACAATGTAAGAGGTCCTCTGCAAATGCCCAAGGAAGGATGGATGGGAGAAGACTCCTGCATAGCAATCTACAACCCTTCTTCAAGGTTGCAGGTGGCTCGTCAGTTGGCTAATGCTAACTTAAAATCTGCTTAAAACACTATGAAACAGAGGTATGACAGAAAGACAAAGTTTCGCTCCTTCAATCCAGGAGACAAGGTGCTGCTGCCGGAACCTGTACCTGGCCACACCTTAAAAGCTAGGTTCATGGGACCCATGCAAATCATAAGTAAAATCGCTGATGTAAATTATGTGGTAGCTCCCCTTGATAACCCCATAAAAAGTAAATTTACCACATAAATCAGATTAAAATATTTAATAGCCAACATAAAGTCCCAGTAATGACTGTCCTCTGCCTCTGTAGACGACCCTCATTCCTTGCTAACCATTCCAGAAATTCAAGTTAAGCTTCCTAATTCTGTCCTCCTCAAGGACCCTAGCTCTTTAATGTTGGGGCTGCCTAAAAATCAAATATTAAGGCTAACTGCTCTCTTACAAACTTACCCTGACATATTTTCGGATGTCCCGAAAAAATGTACCCTGGGATATCATGATGTAGACGTGGGAAACACTAAGCCTATTAAACTCTCCCACTACAGAGCTAATCCCGTAAAACAGAGGCTACTTCAGCAGAAAGTAGCATTTCTGTTAGAACACCGATTAGTGGAGGAGTCATCTCGTCTGTGGGCTTCACCGTGTATCCTTGTTAAGAAGTCTGATGGAGGTTTCCGAATGTGTACAGACTACCATAAGGTGAATGATGTCAATATTCCAGATGCTTACCCTCTGCCACGTTTGGATGACGTAGTGGACTTTGTGGCTAAGGCTACTTTTGTTTCCAAACTAAACCTTTTTGAAGGTTACTATCAGGTACCTTTGACAGATAAGGCGAAGGAAATCTCTTCCTTCGTAATTCCATTCGGAATGTGGAACTCGCCGGCAACATTGCAGAAGCTGGTCCATCAGGCTTTTAAAGGACTTGAGGGCACGTTAGCTTATCTGGATGATATAGTAGTAGTTTCCGATATGTGGAACCAACATGTTTCTCGACTTAAAGTTTCCAGTTAACTGTTAATTTGTGTAAGTTATCCTTTGGCCAGTCTACTATCACTTATTTGGGCCATGAAGTAGATAATGGTAAAGTAGCCCCTAAGTTTGCTAAAAATTTTGCCATTAACAATTACTTAGTACCTCCAGCATTTCTTAGGGATGGTAGGTTTCTACAGACGTTTCTGTAAGAACTTTGCAGATGTTGTAGCCCCCTAACCTCGGTTACCAGTCAGAAACCAAAAAAAAATAATGGACGCCAGAGAGTCAAGAATCATTTAAAAAGCCAAATGGCTACTTTGTACTGCACCTATTCTCCTGTCTCCTGATTTTTCAAAACCTTTTGTATTACAGGTTGATGCATGCGAGTCAGGGGTAGGGGCAGTACTACTACAAAAATCTGAGGAAGAGTGCTTGCATCCTGTTGCTTACTTCTCTGCCAAGTATCAACCTCACCAAAGGGCTTACACCACCATAGAGAAAGAAACCCTAGTTCTGATACTTGCATTGGAACATTTCGAGATCTACATGGGACAGTCGTCCCAGGTGGTCACAGTCTACAGTGATCGCAATTCACTTGTCTACCTCAACATCATGAAAAAACACAACACACGTCTGATGAGATGGAATTTCAGGCTGCAGCCCTATGATATGAGAGTCGTACATATTGCTGACAGAGACAATGGGCTGGCTGATTCACTTTTCCATGTTTAATTTTGTTTAGGATGTGTTTTGGACCATATGGGTAGCTTAGCTCTTTTTCCCCCTTTATAAAGATGTTTTTTAATGATGTTGGTGGTTTTGTTTTTTAGTGAGGGGACATTCTGCTTCCATCCTCAGGTGTCTTAAACCAACATTAGCCCTACTGTCTGCTGTCTCGCTCTAGGGTAGAGTTTGAGTCTCGAGAAAAGTTGAGGCCTATCTAATGAGTTGGATGGTTGAGAGGAAAGGCGGTTCCTTTATTGTTCAGTGCCATAGCCACACGTTACCCATGGAGGTATAGGCCTAGTCCCGGCTATTAGTCATTTTGGGGTGGGGGTGTGGCTTGCAAAGAGTATGCTACAATTTATTCGGCGTATGTCACACTCCCATATAGGCTGCCTCCCAACCAGAGAACCGGGTACCTGTCGTTAAATCAGTACCTTGGTTCATTGACCAATCACAGGCAAGACCGCCAAAGGTTAAGCAACATGGTTTACTTGCGTTAAGAATTGACATACTTGCCTAGCAGCTGGCTGAATATGGTGCACTCTGTCTGGCTTCTACTTTGCCATCTGTCACCGTGGTGTACACTTATTATTCTATCTGTACATATTGTACATAGTGTACATACCTGTATATAGTGGGTGAAGGCAAATATACATTATAGTCTTCTGCTGAGTTTGTTTGCTCCATTTCCCATTACGACCAGGTCTCACTGGCCATTTATTACCTGAGTTCGTAATATAGACCGTTATAGGGAAAACCATCTACAAAAACCCAGTGAGTACAACTACGCATTGCAGACAGTTGTGAAATGCTGGATATACGCTCCTTTGGGGCAAATTGTAATAACTCACTTGTTACTCTACAGCCTCTGTGGACACTGGCCAAGCACCCCGAAGGGATTTCCAGGAAGCGGCTGCTGGAAATCTTGCAGTTAAAAGATAAGTAACACTTGCCTTATGTTTGTTTCATGCTGGAAAGTGTTCTTATCTACGTAGTTTCTCCACATAATTTTAAAAGAGTTCTTGAACAATTTTACCTATTCAGCACGACATTTATATACCAACTGCCCCGCCCAGCCAGCAGAGATACCAACACCAATTCAGGCTTCACCTCGGATAATAACCTAAAAGAAACAATCAAATTAAAATCTGTGAGGACTCTGCCACACACTCACTCTGTTGCCAGATTACTTGGCCATTGGAAAAAAAAGTCAATTACGCTCCAACAGTCTCTGTAGCATAATACAACTTAGTTTTGTTTGGCAATACCTGCCTATCCATTCCACCCAGGATTGACAAGTTTCTCGCATCGTCTGTCATTAGGGCAATTAACGAATTCCCTAAAGTTGACAATCATGTCCGCCTTCCCCACAATGCAAAAATAACCCGCCAGACTCAGAAAGTCAAACATTCTCCGAAGCCCTCAGAATGAAAGCACAGATCACCAAGGCGATAAAGAAGCCTGCTTGAAGTCTACCTTGAGGTAGACTTCAGACTTCAATTTTCCTCTGAGGCTCCACCAGAGCCCTAACAACTAGCATATGTTACTTGTATAACACTATAGCCAGATCCCGCAGAAGCAACACTATAACCAGGTCCCACAGAAGCAACACTATAACCAGGTCCCACAGAAGCAGCACTATAACCAGGTCCCACAGAAGCAACACTATAACCAGCTTCCACAGAAGCAACACTATAACTAGGTCCCAAAAACACTTACAGGACAGAGCAACACTATAACCAGGTCCACACAGAAGAACACTATAACCATACATAGCCTGATGTAGCAACACTACAGTAAAGGAAAAGCACACTTATGTTAAAGAAAACAACACACAAGGTCCTACAGAAGCAACACTCACAAGTAAAGAAAAGCAACACTACAATAGGTCCTACAGAAGCAACACTATAGAGTATCAAAAAGAAGAAATCCTAACAGTAAGAGAAGAAGCAACACTATGCCAGGATCTACAGAAGCAACACTAGAAAGGGTATCAGAAGAACACTACAGTAAGAGAAGAAGCAACTATGCCAGGTCTACAAACAACACTCAGAAGGTCACAGAAGCAACACTACAGTAAAGGGAAGAACAAACAATACAGCCAGGTCCTACAGAAGCAACACTACAGTAAAATGAAGAAACAACTCTACAATAAAGACAAGAAGCAACACTACGGCCAGGTTCTACAAAATCAACACTACGAGTGAAAACTCAGAAGAAACATACTGCAGTCTACAAATCAACACCATGACACAGAAGCAACGACTACGCCAGGTTCTACAAAATCAACACTACGACCTGGTTCTACAGAAGCAACACTACGGCCAGGTTCTACAGAATCAACACTACAGCCAGGTTCTACAGAAGCAACACTACGCCAGGTTTAAGAAACAACCTACGAGGTCTAAGAAGCAACACTACGACCAGGTTCTACAGAAGCAACACTACGGCCAGGTTCTACAGAAGCAACACTACGCCAGGTTCTACAGAAGCAACACTACGGCCAGGTTCTACAGAAGCAACACTACGCCAGGTTCTACAGAAGCAACACTACGGCCAGGTTCTACAGAAGCAACACTACGGCCAGGTTCTACAGAAGCAACACTACGGCCAGGTTCTACAGAAGCAACACTGACAGGTTCTACAGAAGCAACACTACGGCCAGGTTCTACAGAAGCAACACTACGGCCAGGTTCTACAGAAGCAACACTACGGCCAGGTTCTACAGAAGCAACACTAGGCCGAGCACAGCGTTCTACAGAAGCAACACTACGGCCAGGTTCTACAGAAGCAACACTACGGCCAGGTTCTACAGAAGCAACACTACGCCAGGTTCTACAGAAGCAACACTACGGCCAGGTTCTACAGAAGCAACACTACCAGGTTCGAGCAACACCGCCAGGTTCTACAGAAGCAACACTACGGCCAGGTTCTACAGAAGCAACACTACGGCCAGGTTCTACAGAAGCAACACTACGGCCAGGTTCTACAGAAGCAACACTACGCCAGGTTCTACAGAAGCAACACTACGGCCAGGTTCTACAGAAGCAACACTACGGCCAGGTTCTCGACACCTACAGGTAAGACAACACTACGAGCCAGGTTCTACAGAAGCAACACTACAGCCAGGTTCTACAGAAGCAACACTACGGCCAGGTTCTACAGAAGCAACACTACCAGTTAAGAAGCAACATGCCAGGTTCTACAGAAGCAACACTACGGCCAGGTTCTACAGAAGCAACACTACGGCCAGGTTCTACAGAAGCAACACTACAGCCAGGTTCTACAGAAGCAACACTACGGCCAGGTTCTACAGAAGCAACACTACGCCAGGTTCTACAGAAGCAACACTACAGCCAGGTTCTACAGAAGCAACACTACGGCCAGGTTCTACAGAAGCAACACTACGGCCAGGTTCTACAGAAGCAACACTACAGCCAGGTTCTACAGAAGCAACACTACGGCCAGGTTCTACAGAAGCAACACTACGGCCAGGTTCTACAGAAGCAACACTACAGCCAGGTTCTACAGAAGCAACACTACGGCCAGGTTCTACAGAAGCAACACTACGGCCAGGTTCTACAGAAGCAACACTACGGCCAGGTTCTACAGAAGCAACACTACGGCCAGGTTCTACAGAAGCAACACTACTGGCCAGGTTCTACAGAAGCAACACTACGGCCAGGTTCTGACATGGTTCAAGCAACACTACAGCCAGGTTCTACAGAAGCAACACTACGGCCAGGTTCTACAGAAGCAACACTACGGCCAGGTTCTACAGAAGCAACACTACGGCCAGGTTCTACAGAAGCAACACTACAGCCAGGTTCTACAGAAGCAACACTACGGCCAGGTTCTACAGAAGCAACACTACGGCCAGGTTCTACAGAAGCAACACTACGGCCAGGTTCTACAGAAGCAACACTAGGGCCCAGGTTCTACAGAAGCAACACTACGGCCAGGTTCTACAGAAGCAACACTACGGCCAGGTTCTACAGAAGCAACACTACGGCCAGGTTCTACAGAAGCAACACTACGGCCAGGTTCTACAGAAGCAACACTACGGCCAGGTTCTACAGAAGCAACACTACGGCCAGGTTCTACAGAAGAACACTACGGTTAGGTTCTACGACAACACTACGGCCAGGTTCTACAAAATCAACACTACGACCAGGTTCTACAGAAGCAACACTACGGCCAGGTTCTACAGAAGCAACACTACGGCCAGGTTCTACAGAAGCAACACTACGGCCAGGTTCTACAGAAGCAACACTACGGCCAGGTTCTACAGAAGCAACACTACGGCCAGGTTCTACAGAAGCAACACTACGGCCAGGTTCTACAGAAGCAACACTACAGCCAGGTTCTACAGAAGCAACACTACGGCCAGGTTCTACAGAAGCAACACTACGGTTAGGTTCTACAGAAGCAACACTACGGCCAGGTTCTACAGAAGCAACACTACGGCCAGGTTCTACAGAAGCAACACTACAGCCAGGTTCTACAGAAGCAACACTACGGCCAGGTTCTACAGAAGCAACACTACGGCCAGGTTATACAGAAGCAACACTGCAGCCAGGTTCTACAGAAGCAACACTACAGCCAGGTTCTACAGAAGCAACACTACAGCCAGGTTCTACAGAAGCAACACTACGGCCAGGTTCTACAGAAGCAACACTACGGCCAGGTTCTACAGAAGCAACACTACGGCCAGGTTCTACAGAAGCAACACTACAGCCAGGTTCTACAGAAGCAACACTACGGCCAGGTTATACAGAAGCAACACTGCAGCCAGGTTCTACAGAAGCAACACTACAGCCAGGTTCTACAGAAGCAACACTACAGCCAGGTTCTACAGAAGCAACACTACGGCCAGAACCTTCATAGCAAGTCAACTGGTTCATTTATTTTTGAGTGTAATATTTTTGAGTGTAATATTTTTTGAGTGTAATATTTTTTGAGTGTAATATTTTTGAGTGTAATATTTTTGAGTGTAATATTTTTGAGTGGAACATTTTTGAGTGTAACATTTTGAGTGTAATATTTTTTGAGTGTAATATTTTTTGAGTGTAATATTTTTGAGTGGAATATTTTTGAGTGTAATATTTTTGAGGTCTTTTTTACTTGATAATTGAATGGATAATCTCATTACACCTTTGTCAGACGTGAGTATTTTTTTTTAGATGGTTTGAGCCAATGTATTTTTATTGCTTTCATTAAGTTAAGAGGAATTAGTTTTTATTCTGGCCTCGATTGCGAATTGGTTAGGCGTTTGTTGACATTGTTAAACTTATAACTCACTTACGTCTTGTTTCTTAAACATTTTGTTTTCTGGTTTAAGTTGAAGATTTTAAGAGTCGAGTTATAGCTTCAATGAACCTTAAAGTTTTTCAAACTATTGATGTGGTATATTTTTCTCATATATACTTGGAAAGCCGATAATAATAATAATAATAAAAATAATAATGAAAATAATTTTAATAATAATAATTTTAATAGTTTTATTAGTAATAATAATCTTAATTGTAATAATAATAATAATAATAATAGTATTAATTTTAATTATTTTATTAATCATAAAAATACATATAATAATAAAATATTAATTTTATTATTATTATTCCACGAAGGAGCTTTTAGTTGTTGCATGATTTTTTTCTTTATTAATTTTCATATTTTTTTTTTTTCAACTTTTCGTTATAATTTCGTAAACATGAAAAAAAGCCTCACTCAACCGGCATCAAATTTTCTAGGCTGGTGTACTGTAGGTAAATGAAACCGGTTTCGTGCATCTTTTGGCTTGTGTGTTGCAGAACCAACTCTAACGCTAATAACTTGAGAATACAACTTGTGAGCTGCTTCAAACTTAAGTTGCTGGTGTATTGTATAACATTGGCTCTCTGGTATGATAATAGAATGTCTCTTCAGTTTGACTTCGGAATTGGTGTTTCTTGGAAGAAGTTTGGATTAGTTTCGGGCTCTGTTTGTCTTAATTTGCTATTTTTATCAAAGAAATTGGGATACTATTGTCTGCGTGATAACTTTGGAATGCCTCTACTGATTCGCTTCAAATATCTCAGTGTATTACATATTTAGGCCACACTTTGACTATTCCTGTTATGTGCTTTGAGATGCACTGGGCTGGGAATAAAGACACTGTTAGAGTCCTTATTCGCAACTCTAGGCTTTTACCATTGTAGTGGTTATTCATTAGGATGAAAATAGCATCTCGCTAAGTAATGTATTATTTGGTTATTCTTAAGTATTCACAAAGGAGGAAAACTTTAGAGTTTTCTGAAGGGTTTCTTAATATATAAACCTCAAACCTTTGTTTGTAACTTGCGAAAGCCTCATCCGAGTGATTTCAAATTGTTAGCATTGTTTATTGTAAGGGAGGATCGGTTCAAGCAAATATTATCCGGCGTAGTTACAGTCCGATCAATGTTATAAAGTACATTCGTGATTCAATGTATTCCCTCTCTACAGTGGCGTGCAAGGGAGGGGGGTCAAAGGGGCGGTGGCCCCGGGCATCCAGATGGGGGGGGCATCCACATAGAGAGGGAAATAAGATAGTGTTTTGGGGCATACAATCAAGGAGTTGGCCCCGGGCATCACCAGACCTCTGCACGCCACTGCCCCTCCATGACTTTGGACATGGTGTCCTCCAACACCATCTGTTAACTCTAACCTGAAGACAAACAGAAGTGAGAATTTCCATCGATAGTTTAGCCAGGCAATGATTATTTTTATGGTAATTTACGATGAAGCTAGTGAGTTTCATTAATAATTATAATATAATCAAAACTGATACTCGCAGAGTAATAAGTTATAAAATTTCCTATGCAATTGCATAATAATAGATTAAATATTCTTAATTGAATATCAACTCCTGGGAACCATAAAGGATTTCTAGAGTGATATACTCTGTTATCTAAGCATTTTGTTCGCCTTTGCATAATTAGATATTCCTGATCGAAGACCTTTAAATCATAACCAGAATATTGAGCTAAAGTTAAAGGACTCGTACAGGCTCCAGGAGAGACAAGAGCTAAAAGCAATTATTGAAATTGAAAGAAATTCAAAATATTTCTTTTAATATGCAAAAACAAGGCAAAAACCACTTATTGTATGGGACCCTTGCTTAGACAAGACGGATCTTACACAGATGACAAAGAAATGATTGAGATACTGAAATCGCAATATGACTGTGTTCAGCGATTCACTAATCAGTCAAAAGATAGACAATCCAAACAATTCTTTCATGAATGAGCCTCAAAACCCTGCTAATGTATGTCAATTTTTTGACATAGCCCTAACTCCACTAGACTTTGAGAAAGCCATCGACGACATGCCCATGCACTCAGCCCCAGGCCCAGACTCGTGGAACTCTGTGTTCATTAAGAACTGCAAGAAACCCCACTAACGGGCCATAAGTATGCTATGGAGAAGGAGCGTAGACACCGGTGAGATTCCAGTCACTGAAAACAACGGATATAGCCCCATTCCATAAAGGGGGCAGCAAAGCAATAGCTAAGAACTATAGACCAATAGCTTTAAAGTCCCATATCATAAAAATCTTTGAAAGAGTTGTAAGAAGCAGGATTGAAAACCACTTGCACTCCAAAAAATTGCACAATCCAGGGCAACATGGTTTCAGAGCAGGTCTCTCCTGCCTCTCGCAACTATTGGACCATTCTGATATGGTCTTAGATGCACTGGAAAACAAACAGAATGCAGATGTAGTATACACAGATTTTGCAAAAGCCTTTGACAAGTGCGATCATGGAAGTGTAATATCACACAAAATGCGTGCTAAAGGGGTAACTGGTAAAGTAGGCAGATGGATCTTCAGTTTTCTAACCAATCAAATACAAAGAGTAGTGATAAACAGAGTTAAATCGGAAGCTGCCATAGTGAAGAGCTCGGTTCCACAAGGCACAGTACTCGCACCTATCCTGTTCCTCATTCTCATATCGGACATAGACAGATGTAAACCATAGCACCGTATCATCCTCTGCAGACGATACTAGGCTCTGCGTGAGAGTGTCATCCATTGAGGACACGGTAAATCTCCAAGAAGATATAAACCAAGTTTTCCAATAGAAGAAATAATAGCTAGGACTGAGTATACTACAAACTCCAATCACACAATAGAACGGAAAAGTAATGTGAAGGACCTGGGAGTGGTAATGTCCGAAGATCTCATTTTCAAGGACCACAACAATTCCACTGTCACATCTGCAAGGAAACTGATAGGATGGATAATGAGGACATTCAAGACAAGAGATGCTAAGCCAATGGTGATCCTTTTTAAATAACTTGTTCTCTCTAGGCTAGAATACTGCTGTACATCAACATCTCCATTCAAGGCAGGTCAAATTACAGATCTAGAGAATGTAGAGAAACTTCACTGAACGTATAAGTTTCATCAAACACCTTAACTACTGGGAACGCCTGGAAGCACTTGACTTCCACGAAGATTCTGGAAGGACTGGTCCGTAATCTGCACACAGAAATCACTCCCTACGAAAGCAAAAGACTTGGCAGGCGATGCAACATACCCCCAGTGAAAAGTAGGGGCGTCACTGGTACACTAAGAGAAAACAATAAGTGTCCGGGGCCCCACCAGCCATAAGGAAAATTACCAATAGACCCCTGGTTGTCTTCAAGAGGGAACTAGACAGATACCTAAAGTCAGTGCCAGATCAGCCGGGCTGTGGTTCGTACGTTGGACTACGTGCGGCCAGCAGTAACAGCCTCGTTGATCAGGCCCTGATCCAGCTAGAGGCCTGGTCATGGACTGGGCCTCCGGGGCGTTGCTCCCCGGAATGGTCTCCAGGTAAACCCCAGGTAGCGCTGGAGTACGGTAGATTCATGCAAATATTAGAATATGTAGGCGCTCTTTAATCAAAGTTGAAGAAACTTCTCCAACACTGATGGAATGGATCTGATGACTTTCAAAGAACATTGCTACTTTATTTCACACGTTCAAAAGTCATCATATTTCAACGACAGCTAAGAGTAAAACTTGTGTATAGTTGATAATTTTATGAGTAAAATAGTTTAATATCATTAATTATATTTAAGTTTACCTCTTTTGAGAGATTCAATATTTAATGGACACGATAGTGCCCATTAATTTTAGTTTTCTCCCCTTAAATTTGTCATTATAATAGCTTAGAAAAACACATGGACTATTTGGAATCATGTAGATAACTGGAGATTTTTTCTTTACATCGGTTACTAATTTTTTGCAATGGTTTGTTTTTTTCAGAAACCCAGGTTCTAATTAATATTGGAATATAAAAGTTCCAGTATAGCTGCAGGGAGTTCTGGGGGTCAACGTCTCTACGGTCCGGTCAATGACCATGTTTATGCAGTGGATCAGGGCCTGATCTACCTGGTTGTTACTGCTGGCAGCAGGTAATTGATCGTACGACTTTCGGTGGCTGTCCAGCGCCCTCTTGAAGACAGCTAGGGTTCGCGATAAAAGATTTACTGTAAAGACTGATAAGTGTGTGAAAAAGACAGTAGGGTTACGGAATGTAGCCACTGACGAAGACAGGACACATCAGTGTCTTCTGTGAAACTTTCCACTTAGAAGCCACTTATGTCAGCGGTAAAGTGCTGGACCTATTAATCTCGGCACCACGGTTTGAACCCCAATCCACCTTTCATTGACAGTCGTTCATTATATATATGTCGTGCCGAATAGGTCAAAACTTATGATTTTGGCTTGAATAGCACCGCTCTTCTTGCCTAAAAGGGCAAGCGAAAATTTTTGTATGCAATAGTTTCGCAAAAGTAATTTTTAACCTAACGAAAAAAATATATATTTCATTGTGTTTATTATTAAAGTATTGTAAAATTATCTAAAATATATATTTAGTTGGATTAGGCTAAATTAAATTGCGCTTGTTATAATAAGGTTAGGTAAGTTTTCTAAGGTTCTTTTGGCACCAAATTATTAATTTTTACATTCATATAAATGAGAAAAGTATATCTTTAAACGTATAAGAGTAAATTTTAGATAGGATTTAATTTTAAATGAGTTCTTGCTAATAGACCAATTTTGCCTATTTGGCACGACATATTCAGTCATCCTGAAATTTATGAAATAATTTCAGAAGACAAACTTGAGTGTGCGTTTCCAAATAAAGATATTACCTTACATATATTTTTAACATTAATGGTCAAAGTTACATAGCTGAGAGTTCCTTTCTCAGCTCAAGCATATTCAAAAATCCAACAGAGCAAATATGGGCCAACACAGGCTGGATGCCTTGTTTCTGCTAAATGCAGAAGCAGATGTGTTATGCCAGAAGCAGATGTGTTATGCCAGAAGCAGATGTGTTATGCCAGAAGCAGATGTGTTATGCCAGAAGCAGATGTGTTATTTTAGATTCATTTTGAGGACTTGATGAAAAAATTGGGAGGAAACTTTTTCAATTATAAATAAATTTATAAGTAGGAAACAATAAGCACTATTTTGCAACCTTTGATCCATGAATGTTCAATTGTTATATTTCTCTTTAAAAATATATATTTTGAAACATTGTCCACTACCATCGATTTTTGTAAAAAGAAGGTTTTCAGAATTGATCACATAGTTTCAGAAGAGATAATATCAGACCTTATTTTGTTATATAATCTGACGGAGGATGATTAAAAATCGTTTTCAGTAATTTTTTGCATTTTCATTTTTTCCCTTGTAACAGTTTTATTTAAAAAAAATGCATAAAAAAATTGTTAGCCTAGTATTAAGTAATTGATTTGTATTACTTGCTACCATTTAGCACTAAATAAATAAAATAATAAAAACAGTTATATTTAATATAGTTTTGTGTTCTTGCGTAGGGTATTGCTCCCTATGGAAAAAATGCAATAAATATTATGTATATATTGCCTTCTCATATAATTATATATTGCTGATGTTTTCTTTAATAGCTAAAATGAAAATTTTATGGTTTATATCATTATTTGACCTATACTATTATTATACTACACCTCTCACTGTTCTCATTGTTGGAGAACTTTCATTGGCTGCAAATGTCCATGCCAGGCTCAAGCTGTTATGAGTTACTTGATGTTGGATTGGCCGGCTTTACTCTCTCTCTCTCTCTCTCTCTCTCTCTCTCTCTGTGTTGCTCGTGGAGGAAACACCTCCACCTCTGTTCTGTCTGGGAGGACGCTGTTTTCTTCAGCTCTTGTTAGACTGTTTTTGGTAATGTCTCTGATGGTGGGCCGGGACTTACATCTTGTAACTCTGTGTAAATCTGTTTACAAAGCATTATTTAGACTTAGTAATATTATACGTTTCAGAGGTTTTGTCGTGAGACACTCTCCAGATCTATGGCCCCGAGTTCAACTCTTAGACCTATATACATTGTCGATAAACTGGAATGGCTGAACTCAGCTTCAGTAATAAGGGAGTTCATCTTTCTCGGGGAGGATTTGCTGGTCTCCCAATTAGTGTCATTCTTGGTCCCTTGATTCCTTGCCTGACACTGCTGCTTCGAGCGATACTGCTGTTTGGTGAATGGGTCATCACATTGTTAAAGAAGCTGTTTGATTACCTTGATGGTTCAGAAGTTAGCTGATTAAGGACTTGCTCGTCAGTCACTTTCTAAGTTGAGTCGAGTCTTACTGAGTACATACAGAGCATTACTCAAATATCGAGGGTCTATTTGCGTCTTCTTGGTAGCGGGAATGAAGTGATAAGGCTTCGGAGGCTTACTTTATTAGAATAAAGTGTGGGGTACACAGGCAGTGTGTTTTGTGTCCATGGCCCAGCGGGCCATGCCCGAGGGAGAGAGAAAAGAGTAAGGCCTGTTGTCTGAGTCAAGGCCGCTGAGTGAGCGAGAAACATGGTGGGGCAGACTGACGTGGGTATGCCTATAGGTGGCAGCACAAGCATGGAGCAAAATATGAACTCAGCTGGCAGACATCATAGGCTGTCTATGCAGACAGTACAGGCTGTCTACATCGCTCTGCCATGCACCCATGGTCGACCCTGACTATGACTGGCAGTAAAAAAAAAACTTGGTCTCTCTCTCACAAGAACTGGGCACAGAACACAAAAGAAAAAAATACATATATACATATGGACATGGAAAAAAAACTTCCTCCAGAGAGGGAAGAAAAAAAGGTTTGCTTCATGGTCTAAGGCAGTGAGCGTCAAGGAGCATCACTGCACGCCTTCCTGCGTCTGGACAGATACTGCAACACAGGAGACATAGCTGCGGCTGAGCTGTGACGTAACAGGGTACGGTCTCCTCTGGGATGGTGAAGATGTCATCGTAGTAGTCACTGCAGGGTTCACTCAATCTGTGGCACAAGTTGCTGGTGCCCTCGAGTGAGGCATCGTCAGTAGTCGCAACTGGGCAGGACTTCTTCTGGCAAGCAACTCAGGAGGACATTTCTAGACTGGTTACTGTCGCTGGGGCTGTTGCTGCTGGCGAGTGTTGAGTGAGTCGTGGCAGGGACGACTCGGCGAAACATCTGGAGGTCGTAACAGCATACACCTCACTGCAATGAGTGGGCTAGCAGTCAAAGTGACATCAACTTTGTGCAGGCTGCTCACTGAAGCTGTGACACGAGGCTGCCGACAGGCTTAACTGCGGCTTGACGAGTGACATTCTCTCGACAGTTGAAGTTACAGCAGAGGAAAGATCTAAGCATCCCCAGACTGGTCGTCTACAATAACCGCAGTCTGACGGTCAGAAGGTGAAGTGGAACGGGTCTTTATGGGAGAATCTTCGCAGGTACGATTCAGCAGAGGCATCTACGAGCAGCGAACAATAAGAGCTTTCTGTACAAGGAGCTTGGACGCTCGTTGACACCTGGACTGACAAATGTCAGCTGTCAAGTGTGCGGGGCGTGGGGTCACACCAGGTGACAAAGCTACACACAGGTGCTACATAAGACACGAGAAACTGCACACACATACAGCACATGTGGTACAACATGGCTTACTAGCAAATGACGCTTTTCTGTGCAAAAATCGATACTAAGCAATACACTAACATACAAGAACACTGACAGAGGAATTAATGAACACTTCCCTTATCTCCTCTCAAACTTATCGAAAATAAAACAGTTTGCTAACTGTGAAACTACAAGACTCGGGACATCATGTGATGATGTCAGGAGTGACGCCGTAAGTGATGGACTGATGATGGACTGACATCGCGAGTGACGTCAGGCAACATCGTGGGTGACGTCGCGAGGTGACGTCCTGGAGTGACGTCGTGATGGATGTCATGGGGAGACATCGCAAGTGACATCAGGCAGACGTCTTAAGATGACGTCAGTGGAGTCGGCAGCATCGTGACGCCAGTAGCATGGTGACGTCATGGGTTGATGCGGCAGCAGACCACAGCATATGGCTTGTGACATCTGGCTTGGTAACCCACATGGCTTTGTGATCACACCACGTGGCTTACTGCACGTGGCTTCGAGTGACCACCGTGGCTTGGACACTCGGATACACAGCTCTGGCAAGAATTCATAAGGAAATTCACAGGAAACATGGCAGAGAGGGAGTGGGCAGTGGTGAGTGGAGTGTGTGAGTGTTATGGTAGAGTGTGCAGAGTGCCTGGGTGAGAGGCGAGGAACCCAGCCGTTCCCTACTCTCACCTCACAACACACGAGGGAGACAAGCCTGATGCCCTAGCTCTGCGGACAACCTGTAAATAGAAGACTCTAGTTTCAGTGCGGACATCGCCTTGCTCTGCCCTCCGTCCAGCTGAACGAGCAAGCCAATTTTCTCTTCCCTCAGGATGGGAGAGTTTTGGAGGCCTGCTATAATATTTGTATGTCCTGAATTTCGGGTGAGCGGAAGCCAGTTCCCCCTGGGTTAACTATTGTATGTATTGCTCTTTTACACCTTCGTGCCCACCAGTATTGTCGTGTCGAGACGACACGTGGTAGGTGGCCGAGCGGATGTAGACAGCCTATGCTGCCTGTTAGTTTCATATCTCGCGGCACTCCAGTGCCTATTCAGGTCAGTGAAATGCTATGTCCAAGTGGCCTCACTTCAGCGGCTCACCTCCTGAGAAAATCTCCTAAAGGTCTGGCTTCCATTCCCCTCACGTTCTGCTCGTGTGTACCTACACTTTCGACTTAATTAAAGCAATCTAGTCAACGGCCGTCTCCTTTCAACCCATGTTACCCCTTTCAGCACTAAACCTACTGTCAACAGGTAAAACACTGAGCACGTACCGAGTACATACCGAGCATATACACACACATACTTACACACCTATATTACTCTTGTTCTAATGAGTACACCTCATAGCAACATACCAGATGGCACTTATTCATAAGAGTATTACAGTGTATTATATATTATCTGAAGCGCCCATAGCACCATAAGTAAGGTAGAGAATAATTATGATATTTAGGTATAATAAGATATACTTCAAGAGATGTGAAGGAGCTTTTCTCCTTAATTATTCAAGTTTCAATAGCTGTAATTATTACCACTTGGAAACCTTTGCTATTATAGATCTCAACTTTTATATAGTTGGTTTGTTATCTAAAAGTGCTATGGAGAAGCCACGTAATTTACGGGATAACCGGAACTGAATATACTGACAAACTGTTACTAAACCAGAAAAGAGCTAGATGCTAGAGGGGGATCAATAAGATGACGTAGCATTTTCTGGTGATATCTTCACTTAATAGATGTCGCATTTTGTAACATGATTGATGCCTTGCCAGGTAAGGAAAGGAAGGGCCGATGGGGCACCATAATTGGCCTGTGCATAGTGGATCAGCTGGCCTTAATCCATCCGTACTCAGAGGAACGTAGTTTATTGTGAACTGAACTGCCTGGTGAATGTTGTGTTTGATGTTAAGAATAGTTTGAGAAACTTGGAGTATAGTGTCCTTATGGTCGAAAGAAACCCTCTTGAAAGTAATGCAGACATTTGCACAACCTAACGCTATTCGTATATATCTCCGAGGAATTTTCAATGAAACGTGAAAAATATATCTTCAATGCATTTGTTAAACATTATATGAAACCAAAGTAGGCTAAACATTATTACATACTCAAATCATGATGAACAATGTAACATAACAAACATTTTGAATACTGACACATAATTACAAAACAAACAATATCAGAACCATATCAAAAGAACCATATGAAACAAAAACTTGCTTATAATAGCACAAAATCAGTACTACGATGAAGAAAATAGAATTACTTTCATACACTCATTATATACTCACTAAAACCCTTATTATTGCAATCGTGCTTTCCAATCTAAATATTAATATTATTATCATTAACGCGAGTGTCATTAGCGGTGACATTGAGATATGAGCAATTTCCCAGGCCCCGCCCCTGTCTGCTGCAGCGGTCGATCCCAGCCTGACCCAGCTGTGATGAACCAGCTGTGATAACCCAGCTGCGATGACACTGCTCTGATGAACGAGCTCTGACGAGCAAAATGTGATAACACGGTTCATTCCCTACTCTGGATGGACAAAATCCTTCTACGACACTTGAATATTCTGATGAATATCCGAAACTGAGGCATTTAATGAAAGATTCAAGGACGTGAAAAGTAAAGAAATGGAAGTGAACATCTTTGCTACACCGTTCAATGTGGAACCAGCAGAGGTGCCTGATACCTTACAACACTAAATCATTCAGCTGCAAAGCTATGATGAGCTGAAAGCTAGGTAGACACTGTGCCTGTCTGTAGAGGAACTTCAGTCTGGCATTCGCTTTCTTTACTACACTGTTCCCTATCAATTCTCCTGACATGCATGGGTCAAAAGGGATTCCGAGATACTTTACTAAGGAAACTGAAGTGATGGGTTCCTCATTACACCGGACATTAAAATTATTTACCCTGCTCAGTTTATATTTCGTGCCAAAGAGTATGACTTCCGTTTTCCCGAGGTGTAAGGATAGTTTGTTGTCTACTAACCATTTGCTGCAGGACTCCAGATCCAGTGTTATTACATTATATATATATATATATATATATATATATATATATATATATATATATATATATATATATATATATATATATATATATATATATATATATCTCGTGCCGAACAAGTAAAACTTGCGATATTGGCTTAAATAGTAACACACTTCTTGCCGAATATGCAAGCCAAAATTTGTGTATGCAGTAATTTCGCGAAAATCATTCTGAATCAAACGAAAAATGATATATGTCATTGTGTCTGGTAATTATTAAATACTGTAAACTTATATAAATTATATTTAGTTGGATTAGGCTAAATGTTATTGCGCTTGTTACAATACGGTTAGGTGTATATATAATAAGGTATATATATATATATATATATATATATATATATATATATATATATATATATATATATATATATATATATATATATATATATATATATATAATAAGGTTAGGTATATATATATAATGGGGTCCACCTCTAGTGTAAATTGGGGGACCCATAGCCTCAGAGAAGTGAATAAAAAAGGCTTCAAGGAAGAATATTTAGATTTCTTCCTGAAGCCATATGAATATTCCACTTCCCCTACCACCCCATCTTTTTTTTTTTTTTTTTACCAATAGGTATATTTTATTACATAATATGATACAACAGATATAAGAGATACATTGTTGATATAAAGATGGCATATACAGTACATGAGGTCTGAGAGATACATGTTTAGTACATATTGTTACGTGTTTGTCACTGATTATAATGCGAAAATCTCATCCAGCTCCTGAGAGCTCAAAATACAGTAGGCATTACCCCTCTGAACAGCAGCGCTGAGTCGCTGGAATAAAAAACTAGCTGCCCTGGGATCCCTACTTACCCTGACGAGTCTTTTGCCTAGCTCCTTAAGGAACTTATATATATATATATATATATATATATATATATATATATATATATATATATATATATATATATATATGCTAGAGAGTTTTTTTTTATATATTATTTAAAAATCTTACAATACATTAACTATACATATAGAAGTTCATGATAATATACAAAATTTCGAAAACCCCAATATTTCACATTTAGTCTATCCAAGCTCTTGGCATTACACAAATACTGCACATGCACAATAGAAGTACAGAAAATAACCTGCACACAAGTCCTAACATTATCTCTATATTTTACCATCCTCACATAGGCCACACTGGCCTGCACATATAACCCTTCAGAGTGTTTTTTTTTTTTTTTTTTATAACATTTTATGGATCCAAATTTAAACACATAGAAACACATTATCTAAGAAACAACAAAACTGAACTAAAGTGCTTGTACTGTACATAGAAACATATAAATTGTAAACTTCTACAGTGTGTGGACAGAATTTAAAAACCACAAAGAACACCTTAAACCCAAGAAGTACCCCTGAAACTTCAATATTCTCAATTGAAAGCTCCAACATATAATAACATCAAAGACCTAGAAATCTCATGTACAATATATTTAGGCCACATATCACCGTATTGAGTAGCACATATCATGCTATATGGTACAATTTTTTTTTTTTTTACAAAAAACTTCATCTCACAAAGAAAAGGGTCCTAAGCCCTCCTAATGACTTAAAACAAAACAAAACGGTGATTACAGACCCTATAAAGAACTGCAAAAACAACCCCCCCTTCCTTCAGAAACACACACGAGTCCAAAAACACCAGGGGCAGAGCCAAAGAAGAAAGCTAAAGAAATTGAACTCAACATAAGGGCATCCAGTAGTCTTAGGTTTGACACATAAGCAATATACACATATTACAACAAACTTACAAATACTATCCCATATGTATACACATAACACAAAATAACCTAACTAAAACAAAACATACATAACCCAAAAGGGGTTCAAAAGCATACAATGAAATACCTAAACCTACATCTTAATCCTCGATAATGTGTTCCAACAATAATAATGATCCAAGGCACACACGCATTGCGTGCAAGATCATATATCTTTCAGGAACAATATACCCGTAACCTGGTCCCAACACCTCACGGTCATAAAATCTGCAGATCAATCCCATCCAGTTTCAATATATCTCTCAAAACAATAAAACTACAAAACTCTCTTAATAAAATATGAAGACTTAATGCCAGATATCTAACCATAAAAAGGTATAATAATATCAATTAACTTTCCACCTTCCTGAAAGGAGAACCAAAAGGAAAAAAAACAAAAAAGGAAACATACTTAGGGCACACACCTGGCCCCCAAGTAAGGCAAACCCCTTTTTTGAAAGAACCCCTGACCCCCCCCCCCAAAAAAAAAGAGAAAGAACAAAAACAAAAAATCCCCACCGTCTGAGTCACCAAACATACCTCACACATACTCATCTATAAAAAGAAAACACCTACCCCTTTCCCCAAGGGAAAAAGGGTGAGTGGACGACCGGGAAAACCCCCGACCAAACACACCCCTCCCTCTACCCCTTACATAAAACCCCACCAAAAGACTTTCATACCTGAACCTCCAACCCCCTCACCAGAGACCAACCCCTTCTCAGTAAAACCCCAATAACCATAGCTCTGACTTAACCCAGCAACGACCCCATTGACAATTGCCTATAACCCTCAGAAAAAAACCTATCCCACACCCTCCCATAAAGTTCCTGATTCCTACACTTAGTCCTATAAAATCTCGCTGCCAAAGCCCTAATCCTAGCATCACTCCTAACCTCCCTCATACTCCACGACACATAAATATAATCCAAAACCAAATACATTACCGCACGCCTCACATCCTCAGGGCATCCCACCACATCCAGACTTAAAACACCGTAACACCGATAAACCCCCTACACCCCGGATTATCCCTAAAAACCATTCCCTCACCCTCTCAAGACCCCCACAAAAGTATACAACATGGAAAGCCGTATCCCATAACCCACAGTGTTGACAATACCCATCACCCGCCAGTCCCATCACAAAAAGCTGAGCCCTAGATGTCAATATACCATGTAAAAAACGAAATCCAATGAAGTTGGGAAGTGCCTCCTGGCACTTCCCAACTTCATACCTAGACGAAGAACGAGAAATAGAAAAGACAACCAGAACCATTGCTTCAAGCAAAGATGCGGAGAGGCAAAAGAGCTGTATAAGAATATGGAAAAACTACAGGAGAAAAATTACAAACGAGAATATAGAAATGAGCATATTAGCCAGAAATGAATATGCAAAAGTGAGACTTACCAAAAATCTGTGAATGACCTAAGAGAGTAAACCAGTAGGTACTGGGTAACATATACACAATAGGAGCAGATGAAAAAAAAAACTTTTGATGGAGCTGGATGTATCAAAAGCTGTGGGTTCTGACAGGTTATCACTATGGATTCTGGAAGAGGGAGCAAATTAAAAAAAAAAACATACCACGAGTGGGTTTAGAACCCGCGATCACAGTCATAAAACTCTAGACCGACGCGTTAGCCACTGAGTCATGTTTTTCGGGAGCAGATGCACTGTGCAAACTTGTAGATATGATACACTAGTCAATGGCCACAGGACAAGTGCCGGAGATCTGGAAGACATAATACCTATATTTAACAGGCCAGTATAACATATAAGAAAACGGAAAAGACAGAAAGTGACAGAGCATTTAGTTAGAAGTTGTTCCATTAGCAAGAGCCAGCACGGGTTCAGAGATGGCAAGTATTTTTTTACCAACCCACTCAAAGTATATGACAAGGTAGCAGAAATGAAACGAGAGAGATAGACAGTTCGGTGATTTGCATTTTCTTAGACTGCAAGAAGGCATTTGATACTCTACAACCGGAAGTCAGGGACATTGACATGGTTGAGGCTGCAGACCTCAATCAAAGAAAAGGACCTGGGCTCATATTAACCGAATAACCTTTGTACTCAATGCTCACCTGACAAATCTGAGAGTGGCCTTCAGGAATCTCAACAGTCATACCAGGTGTGGAGAAAATTCTCCAGTAAAGGGGGTATCTCTCAGCCCTCTCAGCCCCTCTCAGCCCCTCTCAGCCCTCTGAGGGACTCAACCCTTCCAGAAGGGACTAATGGACTCTTACTTCCTGGTAAACAGATTAACTGGAAACATGTTTTGCTACCAGCATCATAAGTCATGTCATCTTCTTCTTGCTAGAGATCAGTTTTGTTGCAACTACAAGTGACAGTTATACGAGAGTAATTACTCCCTTCCCTTAGCAGGAAGTTTAAGGTAAACACTGCACCCACTTTATCTACAATTTGGGAGTATTATGAATTGTAGTCTATAGCTAGATAACAAGAAATCTACTATTTTGTAATTAATACTGTGATGATGTTAAACAAGGAGAGAAATAACGCTGAGTTCAGCAAATCTTTTGTAGAGATGCCCGAGTGGCGCAGGTGGAACTGAGATTGCATCAAGGAACAGACGAGAAACATGTGTCACGAAGGCGTCGCCCCCTTATCGAAAAATACAAAGAGACAGGAGTGACTAGTGCGTTCTTGACTCTTGTTCATTTTGACAGTCTCAGGAAACTAGAAAATTAGATTAGTTCCCTTATATAAGCCAGGAAATTTGCTGTAAAACTAATTACACAGTGTGTATCCATTGATAATACCACGAACTATGAACAAATGATGGAACTGAATAGTGAAGTGTAACCGGTAGCGAATTATTGCAGAACATTTCCGACATAGTGCAGAACATCAGTGCAACATTCTCCGAGACCTTCAAGCTTTCAGTCCAATCCAGACACCGATACTGGGGTCCTACTTTCCCTTTCACAAACCAGGGAAAATTGGGCCAGTTACAATACCCAGGTAAGTCTAGCCATACCCACTCCTAGTTATGTTAGCTGCAGCTGACAGATAGGGGTGAGCTTTGACTGAATTTACTAATAGACCTCGTGATTGGCGGACTTTTAAGCCCAAACCATGCGAGTGCAACTTCTACTAAGCATTTCAGATGTGAAATGCAGAAATATACGCTCCTTTGGGCAAATGTGTATTTAGTACTCGTTATTCTACAGGTCAGGTGTGGGGATACCACGATTCACGCGAAGGAGACTTCTTGGATGCGGCTGGAGATGTCTGAATCATCATTGAAGCTAAGTATATTTCATTTGTTGTCGAAATATAGACTTAGCTGGTACATTTCCCCATAAAAGGTGTTTATACAACATATGTCAAGTCCATATTGAAATATGCAGCACCAGTATGGAACCCACATCTGATGAAGCATGATAAAACATGAGAAAGTGCAAAGATATACAACGAAACTAGTTCTAGAGCTAAGGGGTATGAGGTACATAAAAAGGGTAAAGGAATTGAATCTGACGGTCCTAGAGGACATAATGACGAGGGGCGACATGATAATCTATAAACTACTCAGAGGAATTCATTGGACAGACATAGATAGGTTGCTTGAGAAGCGGAAAACAGGTAGTTAGAGGCACAACTAGAACTTAAGGAATCACAAGAATGTCAGGAAGTATTTTCTCAGTCTCAGGGTAGTCGATGAAGAAGTGGTGGAGGCAGACTCCATATATAGTTTTGAGAATAGGTACGATAGGACCCACGAGGGTAGGAAAGAGCGAGACTGATAAGCAGTATGATGGGAGGCTGTGTCAGGAGCTAAGATACGACCTTAACAATCACATATATTTGAGGACACACACAGGAACGTCATTAGGCAGATGATGACACGAGATGATCTGCAGATTTAACATAGTAGCAGCGAATGACACTGGAGGTAGAGTTATTCATGAGATGTGTGACAGCAGTGAAGGTGAGAGCACACTTTGTTAAAAGAAGGCAAAGTGGTTGATATGACAATAATATTTAAGCAAGCAACATACTATGCTTCTGTAATGTCAGTGATATCGCATTCACTCACTATATCCCACCTGATCCCTCCTTTCCCTACTGTCATGTCCTCCAAGTCCTTCTAACACCCCCTTACCCAATACAATAACCAATACACAGTTCTTGCTTCCCCACACTGGCAGCCAGTGTTGTCCCTCAACCTCCCTCTTATAACTGTTGTCCCTCAACCTCCCTCTTATAACTGTTGTCATTCACACCCTTCTTGTTATAGCAGTATTATTACTCACACCATTCCTGCAACATCAGTGTTGTCACTCACATCCTTCTTGCTATATTAATACAGTCACACACACCCTTCTTACTATATCAATATTGTCACTCATACCCATTTTGCTATATCAGTGTTGTGACACCATTCTTGCAATATCAATGTTGTCACTCACACTTCTCCCGCCTTGTCAGTTTCTAAACTAAACCTTGCATTGCTTGATAAAGCTGTCACTTATACCATGCAAGTCTTGTTAGTAATGTCACTCATACAATTTGTTTCTTGTCTCTTTTCTCTCCCATACCCTTCCCTTCTTGTCAGTGATGTCACTCACACCCTTCCCTTCTTGTCAGTGATGTCACTCACACCCTTCCCTTCTTGTCAGTGATGTCACTCACACCCTTCCCTTCTTGTCAGTGATGTCACTCACACCCTTCCCTCTTGTCAGTGACGTCACTCACAACAATCCCTCCTTGTCAGTGAGGTCACTCAAATCTTTATTCATTATAGTTCTGTCACTCAAACTCTCTTCAGTGCTGTTATTCACATCTTTCCCACTAATTTAGAATGAGACATCATACATGCCCACCCACCTACACTCACTGATTTAAAGCTGCCAACTTTCATAGCAGAAGCCTGAATATATCTGGCTTCTGCTTTATTTTTCTCTTTTGAATATGTACTACTATTTTGTAATATAAAATAATACTTTTTTATGAAGTGGGAAAGAACTAAACTACTTTAAAACTGTGTCAGTGGTTTGTGGAGGGTTTTCGTAAAGTTACGTCACACATCACAACAGCGAACAGAGGGATGATTGGAACGGGCGTCATGTGAGGAGACAGCTAGCTGTCTGTGCTATTTTGAGTCTCTGACGACGCTAGTGGCTAATGTTGTATATTTAGGGAAATAGAGATCTCTACAATGTACTTTGTCTTGTTTTTTGTTGTGAGTATATACTCACTTATTTGTGATTGGAGAGGTCGAGTCACAGCTCCTGGCCCCGCCTCTTTGATGGTCGCTACTAGGTCCACTCTCTCCCTTCTCCATAAGCTTTAACGTATCTCTTCGTGTGTGTGTGTGTGTGTGTGTGTGTGTGTTAGTTACCATTTTGTCCTAGGCACATGTCGAATAGACGCTAGGCCTTTTGTATATGCGTGCGTGTATGTGTGTGTGTATACTCACCAAATTGCGCTTGCAGGGGTCGATTCATAACTCCTGGCCCCACCTCCTCGCTACTAGGTAATATTCTTCCTGCTCAATGAGCTTTATCGTACCTCTTCTTAAAACTATGTGTGGTTCCTGCCTCCACTACATTACTTTCCAAACTATTCCATTTCCCGACAACTATGACTGAAGAAGTACTTCCTAAACATCTCTGTGACTCATCTAAGTCTTGATCTTCCAATTGTGACCCCTTGTTGCTTTGTTCCATCTCTGGAACTTCCAGTCTCTTTCCACCTTGTCGATTCCTTTCAGTATTTTATATGTCATTATCATATACCCTCTATCTCTCCTGTCCTCCAGTGTCGTCAGGTCGATTTCTCTTAAACCTTTGCACTTTCTCTAGTTCCCTAACGTGTTTGGCCAGGTGTGGGTTCCAAACTGGTGCTGCATACTCCAATATGGGCCTGACGAACACGGTGTACAGAGTCCTGAACGATTCCTTACTGAGATGTCGGAATGCTCTTCTTAAGTTTGCTAGGCGCCCGTATGCTGCAGCAGTTATCTGGTTGATGTGCGTCTCAGGAGATGTGTTTGGTATTGTACTCACCCCAAGACCCTTTTCCTTGATTGAGATTTGTAGTCTTTGGCCCCGTAGACAGCACAATGTCTGCGGTCTTCCTTACCCTTCCCCAATCTTCATAAATTTGCACTTGGTGGGGTTTAACTCAAGGAGCCAGTTTCTGGACCAGCCCTGGAGCCTGTCCAAATCCCTTTGTAGTCCTACCTGGTTCTCCTCCAATGGAATTCTCCTCATTAACTTTACATCGTCGGCAAACAATGACACATCGGAGTCTGTTCCTTCCGTCATGTCATTCACATATACCAGAAACAGCACTGGTCCAAGGATTGACCCTTGTCGAACCCCGCTCGTCACAGGCGCCCACTCTGATACCTCGTCACGTACCATGACTCGCTGATACCTTCCTGTCAGGTATTCCCTGATCCATGTGTGTGTGTGTGTGTGTGTGTATACTCACCTATTTGTGGTTGTAGGGGACGATTCATAGCTCCTGGCCCCACCTCTTCACTGATTGCTACTAGGTCCTCTCTCTCCCTGCTCCATGAGCTTTATCAAACCCCGTCTTAAAACTATGTATGGTTCCTGCCTCCACTACGTCAATTTCTAGGCTATTCCACTTCCTGACAACTCCATGACTGAAGAAATACTTCCTAACATCTCTTTGACTCATAGGAGTCTTCAACGTCCAACTGTAACCCCTTGTTGCTGTGTCCCATCTCTGGAACATCTTGTCTCTGTCCACCTTATCTATTCCTCGCAGTATTGTGTGTGTGTTTGCGTGTGTCTACGTGTGTATTTACCTATTTGTAGTTGCAGGGGTAGTGTCACAGCTCCTGGCCCAGCCTCTTTACTGGTGTGTGTGTTCCTGTAGGGTAGGAGAGCCCCGAGAATGATGTGTTTACCAGCTGAGCCGCCGGGTCACATGTAATGGTGGTTTATTCACGTACCAGCTGTGATGGGTCCTTTATGTTGGGTTTCGACGTTTAATATCTTTCAAGAGTGGGTGTGCCTACTTAAGCTATCTTCTAAGGCTATACTGAAGTGTAAAATATGGTGAGATAATGTTGGTTAAAATATATGTTTATTTCTTAGAAAATTTTATTGAATCATCCCTCAAAGACCATTCATTGTTTTTAAAGTGTTCAGAGTTTATTTTTTAATTTACAAGGAAGTCTGACCCTAGGCTGGGTTTGGATTTAATATTTTTGTTTATGTTAAGGCCAATTTGTTCCCCCTCCCTCTTGATAACTGTTTACCTCTCGAGGTCACACGACTTCGTAACATGGGAACTACGACCGGGAAAATTATCAAATAACTGTGATAATCCAGTTTTAAAACCTGGAAGGTCTAATAAATATTTTTTAACTTAGGGTCTTACCTTAACACTATTTATTGTTAATAACAGTGATCCCTTTTTTACATTTAAACAATAAATGTTTCACTTTTACCGATTTTATTTATGTGATGAAGTTTTGTTGAATTATTTCATGATAATAGTTAGTTATAAATGTACTAATTGTTGCGTCTTGTTTTTGAACTGAGGTTGGGTAGTTTGTGTTTGAGCTGAGGTTGGGAGTGGTGTTGTGTTTTAAAGCTGAGGGTTGGGGGTGAGGTGTTGTGTGTTTGAGCTGAGGGTTGGGTGTGAGGTGTTGTGTGTTTGAGCTGAGGGTTGGGGGTGAGGTGTTGTGTGTTTGAGCTGAGGGTTGGGGGTGAGGTGTTGTGTGTTTGAGCTGAGGGCTGGGAGTGAGGTGTTGTGTGTTTGAGCTGAGGGTTGGGTGTGAGGTGTTGTGTGTTTGAGCTGAGGGTTGGGGGTGAGGTGTTGTGTGTTTGAGCTGAGGGTTGGGGGTGAGGTGTTGTGTGTTTGAGCTGAGGGTTGGGGGTGAGGTGTTGTGTGTTTGAGCTGAGGGTTGGGGGTGAGGTGTTGTGTGTTTGAGCTGAGGGTTGGGGTGAGGTGTTGTGTGTTTGAGCTGAGGGTTGGGTGTGAGGTGTTGTGTGTTTGAGCTGAGGGTTGGGGTGAGGTGTTGTGTGTTTGAGCTGAGGTTGGTGTGAGGTGTTGTGTGTTTGAGCTGAGGGTTGTGTGAGGTGTTGTGTGTTTGAGCTGAGGGTTGGGGGTGAGGTGTTGTGTGTTTAAGCTGAGGGTTGGGGGTGAGGTGTTGTGTGTTTGAGCTGAGGGTTGGGGGTGAGGTGTTGTGTGTTTGAGCTGAGGGCTGGGAGTGAGGAGTCTCGTGTTTGTGGGCTAGAAAAATGGAGATAATCTTCTCAGTGGTAAATACACATGATCTGATTTCATCATATCCTCAGAGATTCTCCATAACACTTCTAAGTTCATAACAGCAAACAAGCAAGGGCTGACCTGCTTGCTGACAGCTGTAACCCAAGTTACACAGATTCAAGCACCTCACAACTCAAGCAGATAGGCAGGCCTTTGCTGTTTGTTCGTGTACATGTGCAGCGAGAGTGCCATTTACGTGTGCACCATAAACATTATGGACAGTGAGGATTATACATAAGATACCAAGCAGGAGGGCATTATGTGGTGAGACTTTCAAGGAATATTAAAAAAATGGAAAAATTTAGTTGATTTTCTTAAAATAGCAAGCACTACTGAACTAAATAATAGTGACTGAGACGGGGAGGTAGTCGTAGGAAGTAGTTTGTAAATACTGGGAGAGTCGTCGGTGCTGTTTGGTTGAAGTGAGATGATTCACGAAATCGTAATGACACGATTGCAAACAAACCATACCACGGGTGGGGTTCGAACCCGGGATCAGAGAGTCTCAAAACTCCAGACAGTCGAAAGCCACTGGGCCAGCCAGTGGCTTACCCGACGGTCTGGAGTTTTTAGACTCTGATCGCGGGTTCGAACCCCAACTGTGATATGTTTTTTTTTTATGCAGTATGTTTTAGGTGTTGGGAGGTAATGGTGGGTTGCGATAAATGATTTTTAAGTATTTATTTTAGCAAAATTGGAGATATGATTACTGTGCTGATAGTATATTCTCTACAAGAGACTAACAATTTAAGTAAACAGAGGTGAAAAGGCTATTTTCATGAATAAATTAACGTAGTCTGTAACGACGACGGTGATTGGGAGAAAAAATAATAATTGCCAGTACATTATATGTATCTACTTACAACCAGAATTTTTTCTCATATATATTAGGTGATTTATATATTGATTGGTGTATTGTATCATGAATTTATTTTCCTGTTTTCGATTAATCATGTCTGTTTAAAAACCCAGTTGACATTGCAGTTTCTCAGGTATACAGTTGTACAACTTGTGTAAGTCAGATTTAGAGGAGAATGTACAATAAAGCTTTATGGATAACTATTCACTAGCGAATCCAGTTAAGATATTTTATAAGATATTTAGTTGTAAGACGACATTATACCTCTGGGCTGTTTGCATAGTCTGTGATATATATCAATTAAGAGTAGCAAGACACTGCAGTACAAGTCTTACCTAATATGAAATATAAAACTTAAACACAACGGAAAGTAAACTCGAATGGCAATATTTGTAGGAGTGATGTGTGGCAGACAACACCTGCCACGTCTATATTATGGATCGCAGGCAAGCCAAAATTGCCCTGCGTGGGCGTATTATCCTGATGAGGGAGAATTGGCTCTCTCTCCGATAGCCATTAATTGCTATCAATGGGACAGTGAAACAGAGGTTGATTAAGAATACACCTTGTGATAGTGTTGGTGTTCACAAGGTCCCATGCACTCGCTGCTCTCTCTCATACATTGGACAAACTGGTAAACCATTTGTAACCACATTAGTCATACATCAGTAGTCAATCAGGATGGCCCTATTCATCCATTGTTTTTTTTTCTAAAGGATTTTCTGCTGACACTATGTTCTTGTATAGAAGATTATCTTTATATACAAATATATAAGAAAATTGATTTTTGGATTATTTCACCTATTATAGCTAACTTGCTTGTCTCCTCTAAGGAAGGAGAAGAAGTCTTTCGAAGACTATCTATATCTACATGAGAAAGCTCAATAGGCTTTCCTTCGGAAAGAACCATTGGATGAGCGAGTCTAGTTAGAACGTTGATGATAATCACGTCACCCTTTACTTTCTCAAAGGTTATACTTACGACCAGCTGAACCTTCAGGAAGTTGTCGAACTGAGATTCATCTTGGCAAGGCTGTCATTCTCAGGGGACGTCTTCTCCTGATGAGAAGAATTGAAAAAAAATATTATAAATAACTTTCTGAGGTAAAATAATTATGAAAATTGTAAAAAAAGTATTTAATTAAATATCAATAAAATAACAGTCTGGAATTATAGTGTGTTCTGAAGGCAGGAAAATATTCTGATCAAGGATATTTTTTTTTTAGGTATGATGATAAGATGTTATCCTTTGTCGATAGTAGCGTCGATAGTAGCATTCTTAAATTTATATAGATGGAAAAGCACTTGTCTTTTGTTGGTTAGTAGAATAACACTTCAGATTGTAAGGGAGAGATGAGGATCGAGACGAGGGTCGATATTTCTCACTACGTCCCATCGCCGGGGTTCTAGCTCCCAGATTATTGAGCGTCTGCTGAAGGAAGACCACGCCGGCAGCAGAGCTGGTTATGACAAATTAAAAAACACTACTTACAAGACAGTTAACGAAGTATATCATTAAAGACAAAGAGTGATAATTGTACTTCAGTATTATCACTGGTAACCAGGACAAACGCAAAACTTTAAACAATATTCCTTGTAGATCACCTTACCTGAACAAGAGACGAATGGAGGTTAAGTGATTACCCCGACTCCAAACCAAACCAGGTAATGTTAATACTACCAGGAATAGGAACTAAAATCCTCAGACCCCGATGAAATCTGGCGTTTTTACAGCGGCCCGCTAGATGGCAGTGCGGGCAGCGACTCCCTGTAACACTCCCTCGGAATCTGAAATACCTTCATCCCAATTCGCCGTCTTTTCCCTCACACTAAACAACTACTGGGAGAAAGGTGGGTTAGTGAACGTATAGGCAGTGTGGGGTTCAAGAGGTGTGGGATAGCTTTAAAAATGCAATTTTAAAATGTGGGGCAGAAGTTTGTGGATATAGCAGGGTGGGTGCAGGAGGAAAGAGGAGTGATTGGTTGATTGATGAGATAAAGGTGTGATGAGGGAGAAAAAGTTCGCTTATGGGAGATTTTTACAAAGCAGAAGAGATATAAGAAGGGTGAAGTAAATGGAGAGTAAAAGAGTGGTGAAGAGAGTTGTGAGGGGAATATAAAAGGAGAGCAAACGATGGAGTGGATGTGGTGCTGAGAATTGAGAATAATAAAACAGTTTTGGAGTGAGATAAATAGCCTGAGAAAGTCTAGGGAACAAATGGATTTGATAGTAAAAAACAGAATAAGAGAATATTTTGAGGAACTGTTGAATATTGATTAAGAAAGGGAGGCAGTGATTTCGTGCATTGGCCAAGAAGGTATAACATCTTTCAGAAGTGAAAAGCAAGATGTGAGTGTGGGATCATGACAGAAATGTTAAAAGCGGGTGTAGATATAATTTTGAAGTGGTTGATAGCGTGTATAATTCCTTTATATAAAGGGAAGGGGGAGAAAAGAGAGTGTAAAAATTATAGAGGACTAAGCCTACTGAGTATACCTGGTAAAATGTATGGTAGGTTATTATTGAAAGAATTAGAGGTAAGACAGAGAGCAGGATCGCAGATGAACAAGGAGGCTTTAGAGTGGGTAGGGGATCTGTTGACCAAATGTTTACAATGAAGCATATAAGTAAACAAGGTTTAGATTAAGGTAGGGAAATTGTCGTTGTGTTTATGGATTTAGAAAAAGTTTGTGATATGGTGGATAAAGGAGCAATGTGGCAGATGTTGAAGTGTATGTAATAGGTGGTAAGATACTAAATGCTTTAAAAAAAATTATTAGGAGAGTGAGGCTCAGGTAAGCGTAGTCATTAGACAGTGATGCGTGATGTCACAATTTTTTAACATATTTATAGATTGGGTTGTCAAAGAAATACTAAGGTGTTCGGGAATTGGCACAGTTACATTTTGCTGATGATACTGTGATATTAGGATATTCTAAAGAAAAGTTGCAAAGGTCAGTGGACCAGTTTGGGAGGGTGTGTAAAGGAAGGAATTTGAAAGGGAACAAAAATAAGTATAAGGTAATGCGGGTATCAAACGAGTTAAGTAAGGAAAAATTAGATGTCAGATTGAAAGGAGGATGTTTGGAAGTAGTGAATGTGATCAGATATTTGGGAGTGGACGTGTTGGCGGATATGAAAGACGAGTAAAACCATAAAGTTGATGAATGGAAAAAGGTGAGTAGTGCATTGAGTTATCCGTGGAGGCAAAGAACGTTATCTGTGGAGGCAAAGAAGGGAATGTATGAGAGTATAGTGGTACCAATACTCTTATTTGGGTGTGACGCATGGGTTGTAAATGTAGTAGCAAGAAAGAGCCTGGAGGCAATGGAGATGTCGTGTCTGAGGGCAATATGTAGCGTTAATATGATGCAGAGAATTCAAGTTTGGAAATTAGGAGGAGGTACAGAGTTACTAAAAATATTATTCGGATGGTTGAAGAGGGGTTTGTTAGATGGTTTGATCATTCAGAGAGAATGGAGCAAGATAAGATTACTTGGAGGGTATAAAAATATGTAGTGGAGCACTACAGAAACGCAAAACTCCATGTGTCAGGGGCCCCTTATCGCCAAAGAAGACAACACACAATACCGAAGAATCCTGGAATCATCACTTATCTGCATATCCAACAACTTCAACCAGAACAACGGCTTATATAACATAGCTGAACCCCTTGCCAAGAACCTTCTTCATCGCTTTGCCACATAAATACTTAAGAATGGAGGAACACTGCAGTAGGTCTACTCATATTCTTATCCAATCTTTTTAAAGTTACCCAAAGTTTTAGACTCTATCACCCTACTTTGAAGATTGTCACACGCAGCATTCTCCACCCGACCCAGCATTCTCCACCTGACCCAGCATTCTCCACCTGACACAGCATTCTCCACCTGACACAGCATTCTCCACCTGACACAGCATTCTCCACCTGACCCAGCATTCTCCACCTGACACAGCATTATCCACCTGACACAGCATTCTCCACCTGACACAGCATTCTCCACCTGACACAGCATTCTCCACCTGACAGAGCATTCTCCACCTGACACAGCATTCTCAACCTGACACAGCATTCTCCACCTGACACAGCATTCTCCACCTGACTAAATCCTATAAATACTCATGTGCCTTTTACCCAGGTAGATCTGTTTGTGACTCGATAAAGCCCACTGCGTGGGTGAAACGTTGTCAATAAAGGATCACATTATACTACTTAAGTGTTTATATTTCGAATGTGTCTCCATCAAAGGATGCCGTGTCACTGCAAGGGACGGGTCTAACCTACATGCACCTCAGAGGAAGCTTTCCATTGATGAAATGTGAAAAAGTCTCTTATGATCCGATGTGAGTCAATATACTTTTATGTACCAGTAACATCTATGGCTCTCATGACCACTGATAAATAAATAAAAAAAAATACACAGATAAAATTCAACTCAATTAATTACTTATTTACTTATTAATTTACGTATTGTGCTCATTTACTTGCTTAAATTTAGTCAATTTGAAGTACTTAAAGAAAAGTTTGAATTGATTGTTTAAGTTATTTGGAAAATTTAAATATTGCTTTTCATGCGATAATATCTGAGGTGTCGAATCTGATTAGCCTCAACATATCAATACTAATAACTTGATAAAATAACTTCTGAGCGCATTCACACATAATGTGATGGTGTATATTAGATATTGTTTATCTGAGATAAAAAGCGAATACGTATTCAGTTTTGTTTCGCAACGTGTGTACTTAAATGTATTAATTTGATATAGGCTGTGTATGTCCTAGTATACCATTTCCATTGACGGAATTTTCATATTAGTTACTATGTGATGATGTGAATATCTCTTCTAATTCGCATTACTAACTTATGCTTTACTCTTCACTAATGAAATCGTTCATGAATGTTATACAATAACGACAAGATGAAAGTTAGACACATGTGCAACATCTGGGTATCTTTATTGTAGACGTTTCGCCATCCAGTGGCTTTATCAATACAAATTATAGGACTATCTTCAAGTTATGTCCTAGAATCTGTATTGATAAAGCCACTGGATGGCGAAACGTCAACAATAAAGATACTAATAAAATCATGTTCGTTGTATGGTGCAGCGTCAGAAATACATTATTATTTTAAAGACGGAGAAGACGAGGGCATCCCCCAGCAGTCATAGTAATGATGGAGATAGCGACGGTGTCATCTATCAGTCATAACTTGTATATATCTATTTTTATCACCGCACACCAGCACTCCTCCTCGTCTCATTGCCTCTCAGACTTATTTATTACCTTAGAACAAATACTTGACGATGATTCAGCTGTGCTAGCATCACCCTCAAGTGATTGCTGATGTATTTGCATCAAATGTTTGTGTATTTATTTATTTGTGTTTACGTTGATGAGTGTGTGTTGGTGTCTTCATATCCAGTTCTTCTGCGCTGCCTCTTAACTTTGGGCTGTCTTGATGTTATTTATCACCAGCTTCCAAGTTCAATTTACTTTCTTATTCTGTCTTAAAGATGCAAATGTCCTTCATAACATTGATATTATTCAAATGAAAGATCAGTTGCAACTGTGTGATCTCTCCCTGATTATTCATTCGGTATTGAATCTGTTCTTAGTCTCAAATGTCTATTACCAAGAATACTTTGACCGTCTTGATTCGTCTCTCTCTCTCTCTCTCTCTTATTTTACGTTTTACCTAAGTTCTTAAAGCCTTCCCCGAAGCATTTGTTTCCCAGCACCAGTACCAACCTGGTGGAGAACTACATATCTCTTGCAAACTGGAAGAGAACTTTAATCTGTGCAGCGTTTGGCTGTATGAGCTTTGCAGTATTGGGTACTTGGAGAAAACGACGTTTCAACTACATATATTGTAAATACAATTCCAGTCATGATGCAAACACACAACATAAAAGTTTCATATACCTCTCCAGCTTGTTTAGTTAAAGCAACGTTGTCAGAATACCTTGAGGAATATTACATATACAACTCCAGGTATGTGGTAGATATAACATTGCTGTGGGGAAAAACGAACATCTTCCATGTTATAAACACCTGCAAGTGTGCAAATACAACTTCATCTATGATGTGAATACATTTCCAGCTGTCGTGTAAATTTATCTCCAGCAATGGAATAAACCACTTAATATTATTATTACTATATTATTATTATTATTATTATTATTATTATTATTATTATTATTATTATTATTATTATTATAAGTAGAAACAGACGAAACAGAAAGCATATACGCACGATATAAGGAAAGTGAGGTCAGGTCAGACGCTTTGCATCAAGAACAGTTTGACCGTCATGAGTCGCCTTCCACAACTGCAATGGTGTTATAAACGGTACTATAGAAATGTTGCAAATACAATTACAACAAGGTGCAAAAACTAACCTGCCTTTCTCGTTTTTTTTCTACTGATGATAGAATTTAGAGAAAAATAAGTGCCTGTTTGTTTGTACTCACCTAGTTGTGGTTGTAGGGGTCTAGTCATAGCTCCTGGCCCCGCCTCTTCACTGGCCGCTACTGGGTCACTCTTCTTGCGCCAGGGGCTTTATCATACCTCTTCTTAAAGCTATGTATGGATCCTGCCTCCACTACATCACTTCCCAGACTATTCCACTTCCTGACAACTCTGTGACTGAAGAAATACTTCCTAACGTCCCTGTGATTCATCTGAGTCTTCAACTTCCAACTGTGACCCTTTGTTGCTGTGACCCATCTCTGGAACATCCTGTCTCCGTCCACCTTGTCAATTCATCTCAGTATTTTGTCGTTATCATATCCTCCCTATCTCTCTTATCCTCCAGTGTCGTCAGATTGGTTTCCCTTAACCTCTCCTAGTAGGGCATGCCCCTTAGCTCCGGGACTAGTCTTGTTGCAAACTTTTCCACTTTCTCTAGTTTCCTTACGTGTTTGGCTAGGTGCGGGTTCCAAACTGGTGCTGCATACTCCAACATAGGACTAACGTACACGGTGTACAGTGTCCTGAATGATTCTTTATTGAGATGTCGGAATGCTGTTCTTAGGTTTGCTAGGCGCCTGTATGCTGCAGCAGGTATTTGGTTGATGTGGCCTCAGGCTGATCTTTCCTGTCTGTCGTTGCCTGTCCTGTGTCTCTTTCCTTCCACTGGTTTCGCCTTGCTCTCACTTTCAGTTGTTCCCTTTCTTTTCGTGTTCTGTCTCGATTGAGGTGCACTTGTTGATATTCCTGAGATTCTTTTAACAGTGGCTTCTATTGTAGTATCCTGTTCCGTACCACTTCCGTCTTGAATGTCAATTTAATTGGTCGATTTTTTCCCTCAAATATCCCCCAAGTCTGTGAAAATTTTCTACCTGAGACATGTCCTTCTCTCCTGTTATTGCAATGATGCTCTTAATCTCTGTTTCCTCCCAATGCTTTCTATTATCATAGGTCTTCCCTTCAGCCTCCTGAAGCCCATGAATAATTATTGACCTCTCCCTCTCTTCTTCCCATATATTTTCTCTCAATATCTCTGGATCTGATTGAAGAATCTCCTTTGTTGTTTCCCTTATCATCTCCTGGACACTCTGATAGCCTGATAGTACTTCTGCTAAAGACTTATTAGCTCCATCCCCTCCATCAGTCCCCTCGCTTCTTACTGATGTTCCCATTTCAGTCACCTTGCTCCTTTCGGACCTCATATTTATATCCTGCTTCAGCACATCCATTTCTTCCTTCAGTCTTTGTATCTTTGCCTCAGCTACTACAGCTTGCGATTCCCATTTCTTGTTCTCTGCAGATATCTTTTCTAACATGTTATTGTAAAACTCATTTAACCTTTTTTCCCATTCTTGATCCATTTTGTTCTTGAGCTGTTCTACCCATTCATCCTTTACAGACCAACCATCCTCAGTTCCGTTGCCTTTACGTCCTCCCTTTTGAGATCCCATTTTTTATCCTGTTAGGATGCTCTAGCTCCTTCAGCTTTGTGTAAAAATGTGTGTGTGTATGGTAGAGGGGGGAATTTATGGTACCCGAATTGGTCTGCTGCTTCACTGCCACAAATACACCTGTGTTCGGCGAGAATAGGGGCGGGAAGTCGAAGGGCAACACCAATGCGGATGGTCTGTGGGTCGAGGCGTGTGCCAAGGCTGGAGTTGGGAACATTTAAAAGAAAGTCCCCTGCATGAGGAGCTCTCACTGCAAGGAGGCGGGCTCTATCCTTCCATGGCACACTCTGAAGCATTGCTGAGGCTATATTCTCTACTATTGGCCATCCCAGTGCGACTGTTTGTAGTTGTTGGGGGGAGCAGGCCTGGTTTCAGAACCTGTTAGATTATCCCCGATGCTGGCTCCATCAACGAACTTTTGGTCATGGATTCCAATCGTGTCCCTAAGATGTTCAGGGAGAATTGCTGCTACAAGCCCTCTGGATGCAATGCATGAATACAGGAAAGCAGGTAGAGCAATCTGAGATGACTTGCGGACACCAATGCCTCCTAGTCTGACTGGGAGTGTAGCTTAGTCACACTGCCCATCTTCTAGAGTAAGGTTAAGTACTTTAGTAAAGATCTGCCTCAGGATACTGTCATATTCGTGCAGTATAGGGTTATCATATGAAGGAGCACATCTTAGGAAATATGTCAACCTGGGCAGACTCAAGCATTTTGTGAGAAGGTACAAGGCATCATGGGTGTCAAGATTGCATATTCGTTGTTCCATTCTCCTCAACTCTTCCAGTTTCTTCCTGAGAATTGTGTCAATGGCATCGCTTCCCAGAGGTGCTCCAAGCAAGACACTATTAGTAGGGGCAATGACTGTTGCTCCTGGTAGTTTTGATATCACTGCATCTATCATTTGTTGATTGACTGAGATGATTTCACATTTGGATGGATTCAAGATGAGACCCATTTCCTGTCCCCTTGTCATCACCTGTGTAAGATCATCTAGAAGGGACTCCTTTGTACCTGCTAGTGTGCCATCATCCAGGAACCAGATGTTTAGCTCACTTATCAGTCTGACTGTGATTTCCCTAACTGTTATACAGAAGAGAAATGGTGCGAGAGTGTCCCCTTGCTGTACACCCTCTGATGATGTGATTTCATGCTCTCCAAACAGGAGCATTGATTCCTTGCTATATCCAGCTGAAACAAAAGGGAAGAGACCTTGGAAATTTTCTTGTACAGCTGCTAATACTACGTCTCTTTTCAGAAGATTAAATGCATTCTTGAAATCTAATTTAACCACTGCATTGTCCTCAGGCAGGTTGTCGATATACGCCCTTGTTGCATGAACTAACGTTAGTCACAACACCAAGTGCTGGGATTGACTAATTTTTTTCTTTCATTATTTACTGTATCACTCGTTTATGACTTTATCACTACACTGCTGCTATAACCAACCAGATATTTGCATTTATTTTTATTTAAGATCCCAACCTTGACCCATTAAATATGATTGTTTTGATTATTTGTGTCAACACTGTCGCCGGCACTGACCAGCTGATTGCTACCCTCCCTCACACAGCTTCCAGTAAAATCACCCGAATTCAAATTTAAATTGTAAAATTCTTGATCTTATGACATTATTCACACTATAGTAAGCTGTTACACTCTTGTAGGTATGTTCACTGATTCAATCACGTACGATGGCCGCTAATAATAACTTAGGACAGCTGTTAAAACGCTAAATCCCGGGAGCACTATTAACGATACTGCTTCACGTGTGTGTGTGTGTTTCTATTTGTCTTTGGGGTTGAATGCATGAGTGTGTGTTGGTTTGTGTACTCACCTAATTGTGGTTGACGGGGTCGAGTCATAGATCTTGGCCCCGCCAGGATCTATGACAACTCTGTGACTGAAGAAATACTTCCTAACATCCCTGTGATTCATCTTATTCTTCAACTTCTAACTTTGACCCCTTGTTGCTTTGTCCCACCTCTGGAACATTCTGTCTCTGTCCACCTTGTCGATTCCTCAGTATTTTATATGTCGTTATCATATCCCCTCTATCTCTGTGTTACAGTGTCGTCAGGTCGATTTCCCGTAACCTCTCCTCGTAGGACATACCCCTTAGCTCCAGGACTAATCTTGTTGCAAACCTTTGCATGTGTGTGTGTGTGTGTGTACGCATTTGTGTACTCATCTAATTGTGTATGAAGGCGTCGATTCATCGCCCATGGCTTCTCCTCTTTACTGGTCGCCACTAGGGTCGCTCTCTCCCTGCTTAATGAGTTTTATTATACCTCTTCTTAAAGCTATGTATGGTCCCTGCCTCCACTACTTCACTTTAATTACTATTCCACTTCCTGATACCTCTATGAAGAAATACTAACATCCCTGTGACTCATCTGAGTCGTCAACTTCCAATTGCTACCCCTTGTTGCTGTGTCCCATTTCTGGAACATCCTGTGTTTCTCCATCAGTATTTTATATGATGTTATCATATCCCTCCTGTCCTTCAGTGTCGTCAGTTCGAGTTCCCTTAACCTCTCCTCGTTGGACATGCCTGTGTGAGTATGTTTGTGTGTGTATGTATATTTCATATGTATATCAATAACGTATATTTGCAGTGAAGAGAAAGACATGGAATTTTTTTTAACAGAATTTGAAAAATTTGCCTGAATCTAGTGACCTACAAATATATAATACTTTTTATTACCAAATTTTTGACAGAGACGAAAATTACAAAAGCACAGGAGAGAAAAGTATAAATATTAATTGCTGGATGAAAGAGTGCATTAATTTATCAAAATATATTTTTGTTAACTAGAATATATTTACAGCCCTTTGTAGAGTGTTTCTGTACTGTATGACGAACACCACCGTCCATTTTCAAGGGAATGGTTTAGTACAGTCTCTCTCACACCGACTTTGGGCGGTGTCATTTTCTTGAAGTATAGACAGCCGAAAGTTTGGAAGCTTCTCAAGAAGTATGTGAGTTTTGGGAGGGACAGAAATCTTTTGAGTAGGTAGAAGGCATCATATGGATAAATGTCCCTCATATATATATATATATATATATATATATATATATATATATATATATATATATATATCAGTGGACCCTCGGTTTTCGTTCACCTCCAAACTTGAACAATTATTTAAGTGTATTTTTGTAAGTGCTTTTGTAAGTGTATTTTTGGGGGTCTGAAACGACTAATATAATTTGCATTTGTTCTTACGGAAACAAATTCGTTCGGTAACGGCACTCAAACAGCATTCTGGAAAGAATTTTCAACGAAAACCGAGGGTCCACTGTATATATATATATATATATATATATATATATATATATATATATATATATATATATATTACATCACATACGGTGATGTGGAAGCCTCTAAGCTATACTGCTTGTTGAGCTAGTACACCAAACAGGAAGTAGAATGAAATTAGCTTAGAGGCGTCCACATCACCGTATGTCCTTGGGTAGCGAGTACAACATTCAGTGCTACTGGATGCGCTACTCTTAATTAAGGATTGTGTGGATCAGTGGACTAGAGCGTCATGTGTTTTCGCTCACTATGAGGCGAACCAGAGCATCATAGGTTCGACCCCTGGCTAATGCAGTGTAGTTATTGATATATATATATATATATATATAAGCAAGCCTTGATTGTTTTACTTGATGGTAGGATTCCTATTGTCTTTTTCTGTCTCATAAACATGCAAGATTTCAGGTACGTCTTGCTACTTCTACTTACACTTAGGTCACACTACACATACATGTACAAGCATATATATACACAACCCTCTGGGTTTTCTTCTATTTTCTTACTAGTTCTTGTTCTTGTATAGTGGAACAGAATTCTTCCTCCGTAAGCAATGCTTGTCGTAAGAGGCGACTAAAATGCCTGGAGCAAGAGCCTAGTAACACCTCCTGTATACGTTACTACCCTAGGCCCAGACTCATAGAACTCCGTGTTCATCAAGAATTGCAAGAAGCCCCTGTCGCGTGCCTTCAGCATGCTATGGAGAGAGATCATAGACACAGGGGTCATCCCACACACACTAAAAACAACAGACATAGCTCCATTCTACAAAGGTGGCAGTAAAGCAATTGCAAAGAACTACAGAACGATAGCACTAACATCCCATATCATAAAAATCTTTGAGAGGGTCCTAAGAAGCAAGATCGCCGTCCACCTAGATACCCATCAATTCCACAACCCAGGGCAACACGGGTTTAGAGCAGGTCGCTCCCGCCTGTCCCAGCTACTGGACCACTATGACTAGGTCCTGGATGCTGTAGAGGATAAACAATATACAGATGTAGTATACACGATTTTGCAAAAGATTTCGACAAGTGTGACCATGGTGTAATAGCGCACAAAATGAGTGATAAAGGAATGACAGGAAAAGTTGGTAGATGGATCTATAACTTCCTGACAAATAGAACACAAAGAGTAATAGTAAACAGAGTAAAGTCCGAGGCAACTACGGTGAAAAGCTCTGTTCCACAAGGCACAGTACTCGTTCCCATTCTATTCCTCAACCTCATATCTGACATAGACAGAGATGTAAGCCTTAGCTTCGTGTCTTCCTTTGCGGATGACACCCGGATTGCCATAGCAGTGGCCTCCATCGAAGACACCGCAAGACTCCAAGCGGACATAAAGCAAATCTTCAAATGGGCCACTAAAAACAATATGAAGTTCAATGGGGAGAGATTTCAACTACTCAGATATGGAAAACTTGAGAAAATTAAAAATATATCAGGGCATATGACAACCTCTAACCATAGAACAGAACAAAAAAGTAATGTGAAGAACCTGGGAGTGATAATGTCAGAGGATCTCGCCTTCACAGACCCCAACAATGCATCTACCGCATCTGCTAGGAAAATGATAGGATGGATAATGAGAACCTTCAAAACTAATGACGCCAAGTCCATGATGATTCTCTTAAAATCGCTTGTTCTCTCTAGGCTGGAATACTGCTGTACACTAATGGCCCCCTACTGGGAACGGTTGAAGGTCCTTGATCTGTATTCCCTGGAACGCAGGCAAGAGAGATACATGATAATATTCACTTGGAAAATCCTAGAGGGATTAGTACCAATCTTGCACACGAAAATCACTCCTTATGAAAGCAAAAGACTCGGCAGGAGATGCAATATTTCCCCAATAAAAAGCAGTTTAGTTGAGAGACAACACAATAAGTATCCGGGACCCAAGACTGCTCAACTGCCTCCCAGCATACATAAGGGGGATTACAAATAGACCCCTGTCTGTCTTCAAGAAGGCACTGGACAGGCACCTAAAGTCAGAACCTGACCAACCAGGCTGTGGTTAGTACGTCAGTATGCGTGCAGAGAGCAGCAACAGCCTGGTTGATCAGACCCTGATCCACCATGAGGCCTGGCCTCAGACCGAACAGCGGTGGGATATGGCCGGTTTGTTGAAAGAAATATATATATATATATATATATATATATATATATATATATATATATATATATATATATATATATATATATATATATATATATATATAAACTTAGAACATATATATATATATATATATATATATATATATATATATATATATATATATATATATATATATATATATGGGGAATGTACCCTAAGATAAAGTGGACTGTTAATGTGCTATACTTAGCTTGTAGATGCATCCACGATTACCCAGCCATCCCAGTAACCGATGGTTGATTCAGACGTTTACATCCCCACAGGGCTGTATAGGTGAATAAAAATATGTGAGTAATATATTGCCCCAAAGGAGCGTATGCCATATAATCAGTCATTGAATGGACTGAACGGTGGTTTACTCACTGTGTTTGGGCGGATCGCCCACGTGTGACCGGGTGAATGATAAATCTGCCTAGAACAAAATATATATTCCTAACTGCACAGCTGGTGACATCTATTTCTAAGCAGACTTACCTGGGTATTTGTAACGGACCCTTAATTCACACCCGGATAGGATATCGCTGATGAGTCACCGTTTTGTTTTCGATGGAGTTCTCTAGCGATTGTCTCTCTACGTTTGTCTTTTAGCAGTAATAAGAAGCTGCGCACACTTCTGAATATACCGCGATTTTATTCACTAAACGCGCTGGAACAGAGTTCTTATCCGATTTCCGACGATAGTGGAGATTGAATTAGCGCACCGACGTCCACGACTAATGCTTTTGTGAGGTTAAATCCCTCGCGCTGTAGGATCCGTCTCTTTGGTTTATAAGTTCAATCTAATGTCCTTGTGCTCTCTCGTGCCTCAGTGGGGCTTGGCATCACTGACATCAGCACAATTTCAACAATTGCTACATGCTGCTAATAGTGGCAATTCAAATGCTTGTGTTCTCTAAATACTTTGATCACTGGAACACATGATTGAAGGTTCAATGTCGAAATGGAAACAGCAGTTTCCTGTAACTTTTCTGTTACGGCAAAGAGTTACATTTATCTCAAACGTCTATTAACTCATATATACTGTTGCTACTTGGTCAGACAACACGTGACATACTGTGGCCCGTTCATCTGTTATTAATTGTTTTCGAAGCCAGACACGTTGTCTGGCCCTTTCTAAGGGCCGGAAAGTGTAGAAAGGGCTGATACCCCCTATTTTGGAGAATTTTCTCCACATATATATATATATATATATATATATATATATATATATATATATATATATATATATATATATATATATATATATATATATATATATATAATAGAAATATATATATATATATATATATATTATAATATATATATATATATATATATATATATATATATAATATATATATATATATATATATATATATAAGAAGGGTCCACCTCTGGTAAATTGTGGGACCCTTAGCCTCGGAGAAGTGGATAAAAGGCTTCAACGAAAAATATTTAGATTTCTTTCTGAAGCTATTTGAATATTCCACTTCCCTACCACCCAACTTTTCCTTGTGTATAAACTTTATTTCAAGACAAAATACATTGACAAGAATACAATAGGGAGTAAAACAACATAGATAACAACTCAGAGCTACATGTCAAATACTTCGTCCAGCTCACCGGCAGTGGGCCACGTGCCCAGAATGCTGCAGGCATTTTCCCTCTGGATCGCAACACTGAGTCTCTGAAAGAGGAAGCTGGTCGCCCTGTGGTCCTTGGTTTCTATTATGAGTTTTTCATCCAGCTCTTTGAGAAACTTTAGAGCACACTTGCCCCATGCTCCAAGGGTCTCCGACCTTATTGGGATGAAGTTATAGCAAGGGGAAGGCCATCATATTTCCGAGTCTTCTGGGTCTCCTGTGACTGGCAGCTACAGAGTCTACGGAGTATGGCAGTAGGTGTCTGCCATTGTGGCAGCACAGGTGGGGTTCAAGCAATCTGCTTACCATCCTTCCAGGGTAGCATAGTGGCTCCATCAGGACGCTTTTGACTTTCATCAGACCTTTCTCACTTGGGGTTCCCGTTGAGCTGGGCAACGGGCTGTGGCGAGCTTCTCTTTATGATGTCATTGACCTCATATATATAAATATATATGTATCATTTACCAAACTGCGGCAGGCCAGGACTCGACCCTACGAACATTGTACCGCCTCAAGAGAAAACACAACATACGCGTCACCTTTACCTCTGAACAAGCGATCCTTCAAAGATCACGCATGCAGCAGGCTACATTTTTTCTCGTGATCCAAAGACACTCGTGGCAGTGGTATCTCAAAGATTAATTTCAGCCTCCTCCTGTTTGAATACCCGCCTCAACAAGCAGTCTATATAGCAATGAAATAACAAAACATGTGATTTTAAATCATTTAGCCTAAACCAGCTAAACATATTTTAGGTAAGTTTACAGTAATTTAATAATAAAAAACACAATGAAATACATTTTTTTCGTTAGGTTCAGAATCATTTTTGCGAAATTATTGCATACACAAATTTTCGCGCCTTATTCGGCAAGACGAGCATTGATATTTAAATAAAAATTCAAAGTTTTACCTACTCGGCACGACATATATATTTATATATGTACATGGTGTACAGAGGCTTGAACGATTCATTGCTGACGTATCAGGCCGATTTCCTTAACATTTCTTCGTAGGACAATTCCCTTAGCTCTGGGACTGGTCTTGTTGCAAACCTTTGCACTTTCTCTAATTTCTTGACGTGCTTGACACGGTGTAGGTTCCAAACTGGTGCTGCATACTCCAGTATGGGCCTGACATATATGGTGTACAAAGTCTTGAACGATTCCTTAGTGAGGCATTGAAACGCTATTCTTAGGTTTGACAGGCGCCCATACTTCAGCAGTTATCTGGTTGATGTGTGCCTCAGGAGATGTCTTCGTTATTATACTCACTCCAAGATCTATTTCCTTGTGTGAGGTTTGCAGTCTTTGGCCACCTAGCCTATACCCTGTATGCTGTCTTCTTTGCCCTTCCCCGATCTTCGTGACTTTGCATTTGGCATTCTTAAATTCAGGAGCCACTTGTTGGACCAGGTTTCCAGCCTGTCTGTAAACAGGGACACTTCTGAGTCTATCCCTTCCATCCTATCATTCACATATACCAAAAACAGCACTGATCCTAAGACGGGCCCCTGTGGAATCCTGCTCGTCTGAGGCGCCCATTCTGATACTTCGTTATGTACTATGACTCATTGCAGTGCTTTTCCTGTTATGCGTGCCTGATTCTCTAGCTTTTGCACTAACTTCTTGTGAGGAACTGTGTCGAAGGCCTTCTTGCAGTCCAAGAAGATTCAATTTACCCACCCTTCTATCTATCTCTTCTCATACTTCCATTTCCTTGTCATAAAACTCCAATAGGTTTGTGACACAGGATTTCCCTTCCCTGAAACTATACTAGTTGTCGTTTATAAGCTTGTTTCTTTCTAGGTGCTCCTTACAGGAGGGTGTTCCTAGACCGGGACAGAACAAAAACAGAACGACAGCAGCTGAGGGAGTGGAGGCAAAAGCGAAAGGAGCTAGGAAGAGACACAGACAGAATCAGCAGAGAGCAACCAGAACAGGAAAGAGCAACAAGAGCGAGCACACACAGACCCATCCCCCAGAAACCCCCAAAACCAAAACACAGCTATCCCAGACACAGACCACAACTCCACACTTCAACATCCCCCACCCCTCACTATGCTGTAGAATTCCGATCCAGCACACCACCAGAGCCCCCACCCCACAGACCCCCCAAAACACAGTGTTGGAGAAAACTGAATGTATGGTACACCAACGGGATGGAATAACGAATAAGTGGGAGGAGTGGCATGAAAGAGTAAAGAGGCATCACCGGACATCATAGCCTCACTGAAACAAAACTAACAGGGATGATAACAGATGCCATCTTTCCAATGGATATCAGATCCTGAGGAAAGACAGAGGGAACAGAAAGGGTGGAGAGTGGCTGCTGATCAAAAACTGATGGGATTTTATATCAGGAAAGAGGAGACAGAGGAGAAGCAGGGAGTTATATAATAGGGACGCTTCAGTCCGGAGGTCAAAGGTGATAATTGCAGTGATGTATAACCCACCACAGAACAGCAGGAGGCCAAGGCAAGAGTATGATGAGAGTAATAGAGCGATGGTTGACACTGGCCGAAGTGGCCAGAAGGGCTCATGCGAGCAGGACGAAGCTACTGATCATGGGTGACTTCAACCATAAGGAAATCGTTGGGAGAACTTAGAGCCACATGGGGGCCAAGAAACGTGGAGGGCTAAGATGATGGAGGTGGTACTGGAAAATCTCATGTACCAACACGTAAGGGACACTACCAGAGAGAGAGGAGAGGACGAACCAGCGAGACTGGACCTAGTATTCACCTTGAGTAGTGCAGATTTGAGGACATCACATAGAAAGCCCCCTTGGGGCCAGTGATCATATGGTTCTAAGCTTTGAATACATAGTAGAGTTACAAGTGGAGGGAAGCAGGAAGGGCTGCACAATGAACCAATCTACAAGAAAGGCGACTACGTGGGCATGAAGAACTTCTGCACGGAGTTCAGTGGGACAGAGAGCTGGCAAGGAAGTGGGTAAATGAGATGATGGAATATATGACAGCAATTTGCAAGGAAGCTGAGGAGAGGTTTATACCCAAGGGTAACAGGAAAAGCGAAAAAGCCAGGATGAGCCCTGGTTCACAAAGGTGCAGGAAGCCAAAACCAATGTGCCAGGGAATGGAAGAAGTATAGAAGGCAAAGGACCCAGGAGAATAAGAAGAGCAGTCGTAGAGCCAGAAATGAATATGCACAGGTAAGAAGGGCAAAGACAATACGAGAATGACATAGCGAAAGCCAAACCTGACTCAAAGCTGTTGTACAGCCACATCAGGAGAGACCAACAGTCAAGGACAGATGATCAGGCTGAGAAGGAAAGAGGAAGATCACAAGAAATGACCGCAAAGTGTGTGAGTTCAACATGAGATTCAAGAGGTGTTCACAGAGGAGATAGAAGGGCCTCCAGAGAGGTGGAGAGGTAGAATACACCATCAGGTGCTGGACACAATACACACACTGAGGAGGAAGTGAAGAGGCTGTTAAGCGAGCTAGATACCTCAAAAGCGATGGGGCCGGATAACATCTCTCCATGGGTCCTGATAGAGGGACAGAGGAGCTATGTGTACCTAACAACAATCTTCAACACATCTATCGAAACAGGGCAACTACCTGAGGTATAGAAGACAGCAAATGTAGTCCCAATTTTTAAAAAAGGAGACAGGCAAGTAGCACTAAACTACAGACCAGTGTCACACATGTATAGTACGCAAGGTCATGGAGAAGATCATCAGGAAAAGATGGTGGAGCACCTAGAAATGAATGAACTTATCACGACGGAACGGTTTCAGGGGGAAATCCTGTCACAAACCTACTGAGTTCTACGACAGGGTGACAGCAATGAAGGCAAGAGAGAGAGGGGTGGGTAGATTGCATATTCTTGGACTGTAAGAAGGCGTTTGACACAGTTCCACACAAGAGATTAGTGCAGAAGCTGGAGGACCAGGCAGGGATAACAGGAAGGAAGACACTTCAATGGATCAGGAATACCTGTCAGGAAGACAGCAGCGAGTCATGATACGTGGCGAGGTGTCAGAGTGGCGCCGGTGACGGGGGGTTCCACAAGGGTCGTCCTAGGACCGGTGCTGTTTCTGGTATTTGTGAACGACATGACGGAAGGAATAGACTGCGAATGTCCCTGTTTGCAGATGATGTGAAGTTGATGAGAAGAATTCAATCGGACGAGGACCAGGCAGAACACAAAGGGATTTGGACAGGCTGCAAGCCTGGTCAGTAATTGGCTCCTGGAGTTCACCACCAAATGCAAAGTCATGAAAATTTGGGAAGGACAAAGAAGACCGCAGACGGAGTACAGTCTAGGGGGACAGAGACTACAAACCTCAGTCAAGGAAAAAGATCTTGGGTGAGTATAACACCAGGCACATCTCCTGAGGCGCACATCACAAATAACTGCGGCAGCATATGGGCGTCTAGCAAACCTAAGAACAGCATTCCGACATCTTAATAAAGAATCGTTCTGGACCCTGTACACTTGTACGTTAGGCCCATATTGGACTATGCAGCACCAGTTTGGAACCCACACCTAACCAAGCACGTAAAGAAGTTTGAGAAAGTGCAAAGATTTGCAACAAGACTAGTCCCGGATCAAGGTATGTCCTGAGGAAGGGTTAAGAGAAATCGACCTGGAAATGGAGGACAGGAGAATGGGGGACATGATAACGACATATAAAATACTGAGAGGAATTGACAAGGTGGACAGAGACAGAATGTTCCCAGGATGGGACACGCAACAAGGGCCCGTTGGAAGTTAAGACTCAGATGAATCACAGGGATTTAAATATTTCTTCGTCCCGAGTGGTCAGGAGTGGAATAGTTTGGGAAGCGATGTAGTGGAGGCAGGTTCCCTTCACAGCTTTAAGAAGAAGTATGAATAGCACATGGCGCAGGGAGAGTGACCCCTGGGCCAAATGAAGAGGGGGCCAGGGCTATGGCTATGCTTGACCCCCGCAACCCAACGGTGAGTAACTAGATGAGTGACATTGGTCTGTAGTTTAACGAATCATGTCTGTCTCCTTTCTTAAAAATTTGGCTCTGATAGGGCACTTCTGTTATATTATTCTTAAATTATTTTCTTTCTTTCCTTTATAGTCATTCCTTTCTATTCTGCTTGCTGCCTCTCTATTCTCTTCAGTTTTCTGTGTTCTGCACTTCGACTTCTCTGCAGCTCTGCAAAAAAAAAATTCCCTTTTTCTCTTCCTCCCCCGACCATTGTTTCTTCCCCTTTGGCCAAGTCTTTTTTATTAAAAAGAAAAATTTTTCCTTTTTTCCCCTTTTAACTGTAAATTCTTGGCAAAGGTCTACCTATTTTTTTCTCCATTAATTATTGTTT
>WNWK01010313.1:31254-70920 GCA_009830355.1 Cherax destructor | reverse complement strand
ATATATATATATATATATATATATATATATATATATATATATATATATATATATATATATATATATATAACATTAAGCTCCAGTATAAAACAAGTCACAAAACACTCGTCGATGTTTTCGAGTCAGTCTCACACTATGCAAAAATGCAATGCATATAAAGGGCCCCCAAGATAGGGGCCCAAGACTGTTCAACTGCCTCCAGCTTGGTTGTTGAAGACCCTTTGGTTGTCTTCAAGACCCCTGGCTGTCTTCAAGACCCTTGGTTGTCTTCAAGACCCTTGGTTGTCTTCAAGACCCTTGGTTGTCTTCAAGACCCTTGGTTGTCTTCAAGACCCTTGGTTGTCTTCAAGACCCCTGGCTGTCTTCAAGACCCTTGGTTGTCGTCAAGACCCTTGGTTGTCTTCAAGACCCTGGCTGTCTTCAAGACCCTTGGCTGTCTTCAAGACCCTGGTTGTCTTCAAGATCCTTGGTTGTCTTCAAGACCCTTGGTTGTCTTCAAGATCCTTGGTTGTCTTCAAGACCCTTGGTTGTCTTCAAGACCCTTGGTTGTCTTCAAGACCCTTGGCTGTCTTCAAGCCCCCTGGCTGTCTTCAAGACCCTTGGTTGTCTTCAAGACCCTTGGTTGTCTTCAAGACCCTTGGTTGTCTTCAAGACCCTTGGTTGTCTTCAAGACCCTTGGTTGTCTTCAAGACCCCTGGCTGTCTTCAAGACCCCTGGCTGTCTTCAAGACCCTTGGTTGTCTTCAAGACCCTTGGTTGTCTTCAAGACCCTTGGTTGTCTTCAAGACCCTTGGTTGTCTTCAAGACCCTTGGTTGTCTTCAAGACCCTGGCTGTCTTCAAGACCCTGGCTGTCTTCAAGACCCTTGGTTGTCTTCAAGACCTTGGTTGTCTTCAAGACCCTTGGTTGTCTTCAAGACCCTTGGTTGTCTTCAAGACCCTTGGTTGTCTTCAAGACCCTTGGTTGTCTTCAAGACCCTTGGTTGTCTTCAAGACCCTTGGTTGTCTTCAAGACCCTTGGCTGTCTTCAAGACCCTTGGTTGTCTTCAAGACCCTTGGTTGTCTTCAAGACCCTTGGCTGTCTTCAAGACCCTCTTTTTCTTCAAGACCCCTGGTGTCTTCAAGACCCTTGGTTGTCTTCAAGACCCTTGGTTGTCTTCAAGACCCTTGGTTGTCTTCAAGACCCTTGGTTGTCTTCAAGACCCTTGGTTGTCTTCAAGACCCTGGCTGTCTTCAAGACCCTTGGTTGTCTTCAAGACCCTTGGTTGTCTTCAAGACCCTGGCTGTCTTCAAGACCCTGGCTGTCTTCAAGACCCTGGCTGTCTTCAAGACCCTTGGTTGTCTTCAAGACCCTTGGTTGTCTTCAAGACCCTTGGTTGTCTTCAAGACCCTTGGTTGTCTTCAAGACCCTTGGTTGTCTTCAAGACCCTTGGTTGTCTTCAAGACCCCTGGCTGTCTTCAAGACCCTTGGTTGTCTTCAAGACCCTTGGTTGTCTTCAAGACCCTTGGTTGTCTTCAAGACCCTTGGTTGTCTTCAAGACCCTGGTTGTCTTCAAGACCCTGGCTGTCTTCAAGACCCTTTGGGTGTCTTCAAGACCCTTGGTTGTCTTCAAGACCCTTGGTTGTCTTCAAGACCCTTGGTTGTCTTCAAGACCCTTGGTTGTCTTCAAGACCCCTGGTTGTCTTCAAGACCCCTGGCTGTCTTCAAGACCCCTGGCTGTCTTCAAGACCCTTGGTTGTCTTCAAGACCCTTGGTTGTCTTCAAGACCCTTGGTTGTCTTCAAGACCCTTGGTTGTCTTCAAGACCCTTGGTTGTCTTCAAGACCCTTGGTTGTCTTCAAGACCCTTGGTTGTCTTCAAGACCCTTGGTTGTCTTCAAGACCCCTGGCTGTCTTCAAGACCCTTGGTTGTCTTCAAGACCCTTGGTTGTCTTCAAGACCCCTGGCTGTCTTCAAGACCCCTGGCTGTCTTCAAGACCCCTGGCTGTCTTCAAGACCCTTGGTTGTCTTCAAGACCCTTGGTTGTCTTCAAGACCCTTGGTTGTCTTCAAGACCCTTGGTTGTCTTCAAGACCCTTGGTTGTCTTTAAAACCCTGGCTGTCTTCAAGACCCTTGGTTGTCTTCAAGACCCTTGGTTGTCTTCAAGACCCTGGCTGTCTTCAAGACCCTGGCTGTCTTCAAGACCCTGGCTGTCTTCAAGACCCTTGGTTGTCTTCAAGACCCTTGGTTGTCTTCAAGACCCTTGGTTGTCTTCAAGACCCTTGGTTGTCTTCAAGACCCTTGGTTGTCTTCAAGACCCTTGGTTGTCTTCAAGACCCCTGGCTGTCTTCAAGACCCTTGGTTGTCTTCAAGACCCTTGGTTGTCTTCAAGACCCTTGGTTGTCTTCAAGACCCTTGGTTGTCTTCAAGACCCCTGGTTGTCTTCAAGACCCCTGGCTGTCTTCAAGACCCTGGCTGTCTTCAAGACCCTTGGTTGTCTTCAAGACCCTTGGTTGTCTTCAAGACCCTTGGTTGTCTTCAAGACCCTTGGTTGTCTTCAAGACCCCTGGTTGTCTTCAAGACCCCTGGCTGTCTTCAAGACCCCTGGCTGTCTTCAAGACCCTTGGTTGTCTTCAAGACCCTTGGTTGTCTTCAAGACCCTTGGTTGTCTTCAAGACCCTTGGTTGTCTTCAAGACCCTTGGTTGTCTTCAAGACCCTTGGTTGTCTTCAAGACCCTTGGTTGTCTTCAAGACCCTTGGTTGTCTTCAAGACCCCTGGCTGTCTTCAAGACCCTTGGTTGTCTTCAAGACCCTTGGTTGTCTTCAAGACCCTTGGTTGTCTTCAAGACCCTTGGTTGTCTTCAAGACCCTTGGTTGTCTTCAAGACCCTTGGTTGTCTTCAAGACCCTTGGTTGTCTTCAAGATCCTTGGTTGTCTTCAAGACCCTTGGCTGTCTTCAAGACCCTTGGTTGTCTTCAAGACCCTTGGTTGTCTTCAAGACCCTTGGTTGTCTTCAAGACCCTTGGTTGTCTTCAAGACCCTTGGTTGTCTTCAAGACCCTTGGTTGTCTTCAAGACCTTGGCTGTCTTCAAGACCCTTGGTTGTCTTCAAGACCCTTGGTTGTCTTCAAGACCCTTGGTTGTCTTCAAGACCCTTGGTTGTCTTCAAGACCCTTGGTTGTCTTCAAGACCCTTGGTTGTCTTCAAGACCCTTGGTTTCTTCAAGACCCTTGGTTGTCTTCAAGACCCTTGGTTGTCTTCAAGACCCTTGGTTGTCTTCAAGACCCTTGGTTGTCTTCAAGACCCTTGGTTGTCTTCAAGACCCTTGGTTGTCTTCAAGACCCTTGGTTGTCTTCAAGACCCTTGGTTGTCTTCAAGACCCTTGGTTGTCTTCAAGACCCTTGGTTGTCTTCAAGACCCTTGGTTGTCTTCAAGACCCTTGGTTGTCTTCAAGACCCTTGGTTGTCTTCAAGACCCTTGGTTGTCTTCAAGACCCTTGGTTGTCTTCAAGACCCTTGGCTGTCTTCAAGACCCTTGGTTGTCTTCAAGACCCTTGGTTGTCTTCAAGACCCTTGGTTGTCTTCAAGACCATTGGTTGTCTTCAAGACCCTTGGTTGTCTTCAAGACCCTTGGTTGTCTTCAAGACCCTTGGTTGTCTTCAAGACCCTTGGTTGTCTTCAAGACCCTTGGTTGTCTTCAAGACCCTTGGTTGTCTTCAAGACCCTTGGCTGTCTTCAAGACCCTTGGTTGTCTTCAAGACCCTTGGTTGTCTTCAAGACCCTTGGTTGTCTTCAAGACCCTTGGTTGTCTTCAAGACCTTGATTGTCTTCAAGACCCTTTTTTGTCTTCAAGACCCCTGGCTGTCTTCAAGACCCTTGGTTGTCTTCAAGACCTTGGTTGTCTTCAAGACCCTTGGTTGTCTTCAAGACCCTTGGTTGTCTTCAAGACCCTTATTGTCTTCAAGACCCTTGTTGTCTTCAAGACCCTGGTGTCTTCAAGACCCTTGGTTGTCTTCAAGACCCTTGGTTGTCTTCAAGACCCTTGGTTGTCTTCAAGACCCTTGGTTGTCTTCAAGACCCATTGGCTGTCTTCAAGACCCTTGTTGTCTTCAAGACCCTTGGTTGTCTTCAAGACCCTTGGTTGTCTTCAAGACCCTTGGTCTGTCTTCAAGACCCTTGGTTGTCTTCAAGACCCTTGGTTGTCTTCAAGACCCTTGGTTGTCTTCAAGCCCTTGGTTGTCTTCAAGACCCTTGGTTGTCTTCAAGACCCTTGGTTGTCTTCAAGACCTTGGTTGTCTTCAAGACCCTGGCTGTCTTCAAGACCTTGGTGTCTTCAAGACCCTTGGTGTCTTCAGACCTTGGTTGTCTTCAGACCTTGTGTCTTCAAGACCCTTGGTTTCTTCAAGACCCTTGGTTGTCTTCAGACCTTGGTGTCTTCAGACCCTTGGTTGTCTTCAAGACCCTTGTTGTCTTCAAGACCCTTGGTTGTCTTCGACCCTTGGTTGTCTTCAAGACCCTTGGTGTCTTCAAGACCCTTGGTTGTCTTCAAGACCCTTGGTTGTCTTCAAGACCTTGGTTGTCTTCAGACCCTTGGTTGTCTTCAAGACCCTTGGTTGTCTTCAAGACCCTTGGTTGTCTTCAAGACCTTGGCTGTCTTCAAACCTTGGTGTCTTCAGACCCTTGGTTGTCTTCAAGACCCTTGGTTGTCTTCAAGACCTTGGTTGTCTTCAAGACCCTTGGTTGTCTTCAAGACCCTTGGTTGTCTTCAAGACTTTGGTTGTCTTCAAGACCCTTGGTTGTCTTCAAGACCCTTGGTTGTCTTCAAGACCCTTGTTGTCTTCAAGACCCTGGTTGTCTTCAAGACCCTTGGTTGTCTTAAGACCCTTGGTTGTCTTCAAGACCTGGTTGTCTTCAAGACCTTGGTTGTCTTCAAGACCTGGTGTCTTAGACCCCCCCCCCCCCCCCCCCCCCCCCCCCCCCCCCCCCCCTTTTTTTTTTTTTTTTTTTTTTTTTTTTTTTTTTTTTTTTTTTTTTTTTTTTTTTTGGGTTTTCTTCAAGACCTGGCTGTCTTCAAGACCTGGCCTTTTCTTCAGACCTGGTTGTCTTCAAGACCTTGGTTGTCTTCAAGACCTTGGTTGTCTTCAAGACCCTTGGTTGTCTTCAAGACCTTGGTTGTCTTCAAGACCTTGTTGTCTTCAAGACCTTGTTGTCTTCAAGACCTTGGTTGTCTTCAAGACCCTTGGTTGTCTTCAAGACCCTTGGTGTCTTCAAGACCCTTGGTTGTCTTCAAGACCCTTGGTTGTCTTCAAGACCTTGGTTGTCTTCAAGACCCTTGGTTGTCTTCAAGACCCTTGGTTGTCTTCAAGACCCTTGGTTGTCTTCAAGACCCTTGGTTGTCTTCAAGACCCTTGGTTGTCTTCAAGACCCTTGGTTGTCTTCAAGACCCTTGGTTGTCTTCAAGACCCTTGGTTGTCTTCAAGACCCTTGGTTGTCTTCAAGACCATTGGTTGTCTTCAAGACCATTGGCTGTCTTCAAGACCCTTGGTTGTCTTCAAGACCCTTGGTTGTCTTCAAGACCCTTGGTTGTCTTGAAGACCCTGGTTGTCTTCAAGACCCTTGGTTGTCTTCAACACCCCTGGTTGTCTTCAAGACCCCTGGTTGTCTTCAAGACCCTTGGTTGTCTTCAAGACCCCTGGTTGTCTTCAAGACCCCTGGTTGTCTTCAAGACCCCTGGTTGTCTTCAAGACCCCTGGTTGTCTTCAAGAGGGAGCTGGTCAGACACCTAAAGTCAGTACCTGACCAGCCGGCTGTGCTTCGTACGTCATTCTGCATGCAGCCAGCAGTAACAGCCTGGTTGACTAGGCCCTGATCCACCACCAGACCTGGTCATGGACCGGGCCACGGGGCGTTGACCCCCGAAACACTCTCCAAGTATACTTCAGGTATACTCCAAGTATACTTCAGGTATACTCCAGGTAACATCTATAATTCATTGCCCAAACCAGCAAAGCTCTCCTGTCCGCCACTCAATTTAGGCCTATAACAAAAAATCCCCTCATCTCCTAAACTTAACTATTCCCTTCTTAACTATTCCCTTCCCCTAGTACCATACTGGCCTATTACCATACTGGTTTGTACTCGCCCTAGTACTATAATAGCTTTGTTCTCAGCCTTGACAAACTTGGCAGCAAGATATTCTAGACACTGTAAACAATTTATTAAATTTAATTTACCTACAGTTGTTTTACTCTGTTTTCAACATTCAGCATATCCAGTTGTTGTAATTCATCCAGACCTACATGGTCTCTTGGACCCAGACCTACATGGTCTCTTGGACCCATGCCTACATGGTCTCTTGGACCCAGACCTACATGGTCTCTTGGACCCAGGCCTACATGGTCTCTTGGACCCAGACCTACATGGTCTCTTGGACCCAGACCTACATGGTCTCTTGGACCCAGGCCTACATGGTCTCTTGGACCCAGGCCTACATGGTCCCTTGGACCCAGACCTACATGGTCTCTTGGACCCAGGCCTACATGGTCTCTTGGACCCAGACCTACATGCTCTCTTGGACCCAGGCCTACATGCTCTCTTGGACCCAGGCCTACATGCTCTCTTGGTTCCAGGCCTACATGGTCTCTTGGACCCAGGCCTACATGGTCTCTTGGACCCAGACCTACATGCTCTCTTGGACCCAGACCTACATGGTCTCTTGGACCCAGACCTACATGCTCTCTTGGACCCAGGCCTACATGCTCTCTTGGTTCCAGGCCTACATGGTCTCTTGGACCCAGGCCTACATGGTCTCTTGGACCCAGACCTACATGCTCTCTTGGACCCAGGCCTACATGCTCTCTTGGACCCAGGCCTACATGCTCTCTTGGACCCAGGCCTACATGCTCTCTTGGACCCAGGCCTACATGCTCTCTTGGACCCAGGCCTACATGCTCTCTTGGTGGCATGGTGGCTAGCGCTCTTGCTTCACGCATGGAGGGCCCGGGTTCAATTCCCGGCGGGGCCGAAACATTTCGAAGTGTTTCGTTACACACACACACACACACATACAACAGGCCTAGTGTCTAATCGACAAGTGCCTAGGACAAAATGGTAACTAACAGGCCTACATGCTCTCTTGGACCCAGACCTACATGGTCTCTTGGACCCAGACCTACATGCTCTCTTGGACCCAGGCCTACATGGTCTCTTGGACCCAGGCCTACATTGTCTCTTGGACCCAGGCCTACATGGTTTCTTGGACCCAGGCCTACATGCTCTTTTGGACCCAGGCCTACATACCCTCTTGGACCCAGGCCTACATGCTCTCTTGGACCCAGACCTACATGGTCTCTTGGACCCAGACCTACATGCTCTCTTGGACCCAGGCCTACATGCTCTCTTGGACCCAGGCCTACATATTTTCTTGGACCCAGGCCTACATGTTCTCTTGGACCAAGGCCTACATGTTCTCTTGGACACAGGCCTACATGTTCTCTTGGACCCAGGCCTACATGCTCTCTTGGACCCAAGCCTACATATTTTCTTGGACCCAGGCCTACATGTTCTGTTGGACCAAGGCCTACATGTTCTCTTGGACCCAGGCCTACATGTTCTCTTGGACCCAGGCCTACATGTTCTCTTGGACCCAGGCCTACATGTTCTCTTGGACCCAGGCCTACATGTTCTCTTGGACCCATGCCTACATGTTCTCTTGGATCTGGGCCCAGTATGAAGCTTAGCATTTTGTTCTTGTTGATTTGTGGTGTTCTTTCAGGTTAAGGCAGAGTACCATGAAGAACAAGCGTAGTTTATATGGCATTGTATAAGAGCCAGTCATAATGTGCTGCTAGCCCCAGTAGGTAGACACTGTGCCTCAGTAGGTAGACACTGTGCCTCAGTAGGTAGACACTCAGCCTGGAGAAGAGTTCAGCTCCATGGTCTGGAACAAGGTGGTCAGTCCCTCAGCCTGGAGAAGAGTTCAGCTTCATGGTCTGGAACAAGGTGGTCAGTCCCTCAGCCTGAATAAGAGTTCATCTCCATGGTCTGGAACAAGGTAGTCAGTCCCTCAGCCTGGAGAAGAGTTCAGCTTCATGGTCTGGAACAAGGTGGTCAGTCCTCAGCCTGGAGAAGAGTTAAGCTTCATGGTCTGGAACAAGGTGGTCAATCCCTCAGCCTGGAGAAGAGTTCAGCTTCATGGTCTGGAACAAGGTGGTCAGTCCCTCAGCCTGGAGAAGAGTTCAGCTCCATGGTCTGGAACAAGGTGGCCAGTCCCTCAGCCTGGAGAAGAGTTCAGCTCCATTGTCTGGAACAAGGTGGTCAGTCTCTCAGCCTGGAGAAGAGTTCAGCTCCATGGTCTGGAACAAGGTGGTCAGTCCCTCATGGTCTGGAACAAGGTGGTCAGTCTTTCAGCCTGGAGAAGAGTTCAGCTCCATGGTCTGGAACAAGGTGGTCAGTCCCTCATGGTCTGGAACAAGGTGGTCAGTCCCTCAGCCTGGAGAAGAGTTAAGCTCCATGGTCTGGAACAAGGTGGTCAGTCCCTCAGCCTGGAGAAGAGTTAAGCTCCATGGTCTGGAACAAGGTGGTCAGTCCCTCAGCCTGGAGAAGAGTTAAGCTCCATGGTCTGGAACAAGGTGGTCAGTCTCTCAGCCTGGAGAAGAGTTCAGCTCCATGGTCTGGAACAAGGTGGTCAGTCCCTCAGCCTGGAGAAGAGTTCAGCTCCATGGTCTGGAACAAGGTGGTCAGTCTCTCAGCCTGGAGAAGAGTTCAGCTTCATGGTCTGGAACAAGGTGGTCAGTCCCTCAGCCTGGAGAAGAGTTCATCTCCATGGTCTGGAACAAGGTAGTCAGTCCCTCAGCCTGGAGAAGAGTTCAGCTTCATGGTCTGGAACAAGGAATTCAGTCACTCAGCCTGGAGAAGAGTTCATCTCCATGGTCTGGAACAAGGTAGTCAGTCCCTCAGCCTGGAGAAGAGTTCAGCTCCATGGTCTGGAACAAGGTGGTCAGTCCCTCAGCCTGGAGAAGAGTTCAGCTTCATGGTCTGGAACAAGGTGGTCAGTCCCTCAGCCTGGAGAAGAGTTCAGCTCCATGGTCTGGAACAAAGTGGTCAGTCCCTCAGCCTGGAGAAGAGTTCAGCTTCATGGTCTGGAACAAGGTGGTCAGTCCCTCAGCCTGGAGAAGAGTTCAGCTTCATGGTCTGGAACAAGGTGGTCAGTCCCTCAGCCTGGAGAAGAGTTCAGCTCCATGGTCTGGAACAAGGTGGTCAGTTCCTCAGCCTGGAGAAGAGTTCAGCTCCATGGTCTGGAACAAGGTGGTCAGTCCCTCAGCCTGGAGAAGAGTTCAGCTCCATGGTCTGGAACAAGATGGTCAGTCCCTCAGCCTGGAGAAGAGTTCAGCTCCATAGTCTGGAACAAGGTGGTCAGTCCCTCAGCCTGGAGAAGAGTTAAGCTCCATGGTCTGGAACAAGGTGGTCAGTCCCTCAGCCTGGAGAAGAGTTCAGCTCCATGGTCTGGAACAAGGTGGCCAGTCCCTCAGCCTGGAGAAGAGTTAAGCTCCATGGTCTGGAACAAGGTGGTCAGTCTCTCAGCCTGGAGAAGAGTTCAGCTCCATGGTCTGGAACAAGGTGGTCAGTCTCTCAGCCTGGAGAAGAGTTAAGCTCCATGGTCTGGAACAAGGTGGTCAGTCCCTCAGCCTGGAGAAGAGTTCAGCTCCATGGTCTGGAACAAGGTGGTCAGTCTCTCAGCCTGGAGAAGAGTTCAGCTCCATGGTCTGGAACAAGGTGGTCAGTCCCTCAGCCTGGAGAAGAGTTCAGCTTCATGGTCTGGAACAAGGTGGTCAGTCCCTCAGCCTGGAGAAGAGTTCAGCTTCATGGTCTGGAATAAGGTGGTCAGTGCCTCAGCCTGGAGAAGAGTTCAGCTTCATGGTCTGGAACAAGGTGGTCAGTCCCTCAGCCTGGAGAAGAGTTAAGCTCCATGGTCTGGAACAAGGGGGTCAGTCCTCAGTCCCTCAGCCTGGAGAAGAGTTCAGCTCCATTGTCTGGAACAAGGTGGTCAGTCCCTCAGCCTGGAGAATAGTTCAGCTTCATGGTCTGGAACAAGGTGGTCAATCCCTCAGCCTGGAGAAGAGTTCAGCTCCATTGTCTGGAACAAGGTGGTCAATCCCTCAGCCTGGAGAAGAGTTCAGCTTCATGGTCTGGAACAAGGTGGTCAGTCCCTCAGCCTGGAGAAGAGTTCAGCTCCATGGTCTGGAACAAGGTGGTCAGTCCCTCAGCCTGGAGAAGAGTTCATCTCCGTGGTCTGGAACAAGGTGGTCAGTCCCTCAGCCTGGAGAAGAGTTCAGCTCCATGGTCTGGAACAAGGTGGTCAGTCCCTCAGCCTGGAGAAGACTTAAGCTCCATGGTCTGGAACAAGGAGATCAGTCCCTCAGCCTGGAGAAGAGTTCAGCTTCATAGTCTGGAACAAGGGGGTCAGTCCCTTAGCCTGTAGAAGAGTTCAGGTCCATGGTCTGGAACAAGGTGGTCAGTCCCTCAGCCTGGAGAAGAGTTCAGCTTCATGGTCTGGAACAAGGTGGTCAGTCCCTCAGCCTGGAGAAGAGTTCAGCTTCATAGTCTGGAACAAGGGGGTCAGTCCCTTAGCCTGTAGAAGAGTTCAGCTCCATGGTCTGGAACAAGGTGGTCAGTCCCTCAGCCTGGAGAAGAGTTCAGCTTCATAGTCTGGAACAAGGTGGTCAGTCCCTCAGCCTGGAGAAGAGTTCAGCGCTATGGTCTGGAACAAGGTGGTCAGTCCCTTAGCCTGTAGAAGAGTTCAGCTCCATGGTCTGGAACAAGGTGGCCAGTCCCTCAGCCTGGAGAAGAGTTCAGCTCCATGGTCTGGAACAAGGTGGCCAGTCCCTCAGCCTGGAGAAGAGTTCAGCTCCATGGTCTGGAACAAGGTGGCCAGTCCCTCAGCCTGGAGAAGAGTTCAGCTCCATGGTCTGGAACAAGGTGGTCAGTCCCTCAGCCTGGAGAAGAGTTCAGCACCATGGTCTGGAACAAGGTGGCCAGTCCCTCAGCCTGGAGAAGAGTTCAGCTCCATGGTCTGGAACAAGGTGGTCAATCCCTCAGCCTGGAGAAGAGTTCAGCTCCATGGTCTGGAACAAGGTGGTCAGTCCCTTAGCCTGTAGAAGAGTTCAGCTCCATGGTCTGGAACAAGGTGGCCAGTCCCTCAGCCTGGAGAAGAGTTCAGCTCCATGGTCTGGAACAAGGTGGTCAGTCCCTCAGCCTGGAGAAGAGTTCAGCACCATGGTCTGGAACAAGGTGGCCAGTCCCTCAGCCTGGAGAAGAGTTCAGCTCCATGGTCTGGAACAAGGTGGTCAGTCCCTCAGCCTGGAGAAGAGTTCAGCTCCATGGTCTGGAACAAGGTGGTCAATCCCTCAGCCTGGAGAAGAGTTCAGCTCCATGGTCTGGAACAAGGTGGTCAATCCCTCAGCCTGGAGAAGAGTTCAGCTCAATGGTCTGGAACAAGGTGGTCAGTCCCTCAGCCTGTAGAAGAGTTCAGCTCCATGGTCTGGAACAAGGTGGTCAATCCCTCAGCCTGTAGAAGAGTTCAGCTCCATGGTCTGGAACAAGGTGGTCAGTCTCTCAGCCTGGAGAAGAGTTCAGCTCCATGATCTGGAACAAGGTGGTCAGTGCCTCAGCCTGGAGAAGAGTTCAACTCACCTGTGGTTGCAAGGGGTCGAGTTTTAGCTCCTGGCCCCGAGGCTGTAGGCTATGTAGACGAAATGTTTATCAATAAAAATACCCAACTGTTCCACATGTGTCTTAATCTTCAACTTAAATTGTTGGGTTTGAGAAGGACTTGCCTGGTATGGGCCAGTAGGCCTCCTGCAGTGCTCCTGCTGTCTTATGGTCTCATAAAAAGTAAAAGGAAAAATCGAAATTTGGCTAAAACAGGAAATTTAAAAAAATAATAAATTTCACATACAACATTTTTATTAATGTACTCACACGAGGGGCTCTTGATCCGAGGAGATGGAGCGGACCTCCCTCCCCTTCCTCGGATCAGCCTTAATGGCCTCCCAATTTCCCCCCCCCCATTAAATACAAATTGTAAATGATTTACACTTAAGAAAGTTGGGTTTTTTACACAAATGGGTTTAACTACAACCTGGTGCATTTTAATGGGGTTTAATTGCAAAATAAAGAGGTTTAGGGTTTAATTAAACCCTGAAACCCTTTTTGATGCTTGTTTGAAGGTTCTTGATTCGAGGAATTGGATTTGAGGTTCGTGGGATCAATGATTTAAAACCTTCCATAGAGCCCTGGCGGGTTTATGTCTCCCTGGGGATAGTCTGGGATAGCCTGGAATAATCTGGGATAGTTTGGGATAGTCTGGGATAATCTGGGATAGTTTGAGATAGTCTGGGATAGTTTGGGATAGTCTGGGATATTTTGGGATAGTCTGGGATAATCTGGGATAGTTTGAAATAGTCTGGGATAGTTTGGGATAATCTGGGATAGTTTGGGATAGTCTGGGATAGTTTGGGGTAGTCTGGGATAGTTTGGGATAGTCTGGGATAATATAAGATAGTCTTGGATAGTTTAGGATAGTCTGTAATATTTTGTGATAGTCTGTAATATTTTGTGATAGTCTGTAATATTTTGTGATAGTCTGTATTATTATGTGATAGTCTGAGATAGTCTGTATTATTCTGTGATAGTCTAGGATAGTCTGTAATATTCTGGGATAGTCTGTAATGTTCTGCAATAGTCTGTAATATTCTATGATAGTCTGGAATAGTCTGTAATATTCTGTGATAGTCTGTAATATTCAGTGATAGCCTGGGATAGTACATAGTATTCTGTGATAGTCTGAATTAGTCTGTGATAGCTGTATCAGTGTAGGCTTGATCCACCGTCTTAGAGTGGATAAAATCGTCTTAAAAGTCTTGTAAAATCCCTTTAGACAGAATGAGAAACTAGGCCCCTTGCAGTGAGTGCGCCACATGACAGTCATTACCTATTGGCTCTCTTACTATGACACCCGCCTTAAGACTATATATAGTAGCACTGGTATAGTTCTGTGCCTAGCCAATGACTTTTAGGTGACCTGCAGGTTACCTGCAGGTCACCTGCAGGTCACCTTGGCCTTCCTGGCCTCTCTTTTGACATAGATAAGAGAGAAAAACGAAAAAAATCGACGTGAAAATACACAGGTTTGAGCACAGTCCTACTGCCCATCACCAACCTGATTTACCCTCCCCGTTCCCCAATGCTCTGTGTGGCCCCTGTGGGTTTAGTGCGTCCCCATGACTAATACCTCCCATTGCCCTGGTGTGTTTTGTGACCCACATACGTGTTTAGCGCTTTTTTAGAAAGACACGTGAGCAGACACCGGGTCATATTAGACATTTCGCCCCTGAGACCTTGCCCAAGGTCCCAGGGGCGAAACGTTGGTTTATACGTCCCGGTGTTCGTTCAATCTTATTCCTAAAGTAAGTTGACGGTATTTATTACCGAGGTTGATACCCTGAGGACTTAGACACATGTTCGAAACCTGGGTATCTTTATTTATAGACGTTTCGCCCATCCAGTGGCTTTATTAGTACACTACAGGGATATAACTGTAAGACTGTAGAACTCCATATTAAAAGGCTAGGTAATCAGTCCCTCTTCAACTCCAAGATTGAGGGACTGATTACCTCGTTCTTGTATTGTATTGATAAAGCTACTGGATGGGCGAAACGTCTACAGATATAGATACCCAGATGTTGTACAAGTGTCTAAGTCTTCATATTGTTGGTATTGTGTACCATACATGTATGACAAGGTTTATTACGTGTTTAGCGCTTCCCCGCCTGGTTTTCTTTAAGTTAAAATGTATCTGTCAGTCTGTGAAGCATTGTCTACACAGGGAGTGTCGCTGTTGTCTGTGGACTCTCACCACCTTCCTGACTTGAAGACTTTTCGATACTGGAGGGCACGAAGCTGCCCATTTCACTGCTAAGGTCACCTTGGCTGGGCCTTCTGTTTGTGGTCGTACCAGAGCGGCCCTGGTTCGAACCCCCCTTCCTGCTCCTACCACGGGAGTTTCGACCATCCCTACAGTTCTTCCTGCAGCCTTTGGTGCAGTTGCTGAGGCAGTTTGCACCTCTGTTCCTCTGGCATCTCTTAGTGCAGTTCCTGCGACACCTCTTGTGGCAGCTTTTGGGCCGGATCTTGGTGTTGGGGGCAGCTGGCTCCTCCTCCATCTGGTGTTCGGTTAATGGGGTGGTTTCCAGGTTGTTTGTGATGAGGTTAGGATCAGAACAGTTCAAACCACCACGGAACATCTTCACTGCTTGTCGCAAAGGCTGTGTCAACGAGAACATTATATTAGATGTGTTTATAATCTGCATATTCCTTTCTGAATTTAGATTTAGAAAGGACGTAGGTAAGTACCGGTTTTCAGGGTTATTGAAAGTCAAGAAAAAATTAATATTAGGTGTAATATTTCGACCTTCTGACTTAAAAAGTAAGGGAGACCTCTTTGGGACGAAATTGTTAGGGCTTCTGGACACGATAACGTAGTGATAGTAGGGGATTTTAACTTTATTCAATTTGACTGGACTTCTTTGACTGGTGATCTGGAGTCCAATGACTTTATGCAAGTAGTTCAGGACTGTTTTCTGAAGCAGTGTGTAACAGCCTACCAGAGGTAATAATTTGCTTGGCCTAGACTTGTACAATGAAGAAACTCTCGTAAATAATCTAGAAATCACTGAAGAACTTGGCGCAAGTGACCACAAATCTATTAATCTATTACTTTTAATATTATCTGGGAGTATGAGAATAAGGATAATACGGTAAAAGTACCTGATTTTCATTCTGTCAATTATAATAGACTTAGAGCAGTAGACAGTGATTAAGAATATGATGTTGCTTATTTGGATTTCAGTAAAGCCTTTGATAGAGTACCTCACAGGAGACTCTTAAGAAAAGTGGCAGCTCATGGTATAGGAGGTAAAGTTCTAGCATGGATAGAGGCATGGCTTACCAATAGAAGGCAGAAAGTGTCCATTAATTGGGTCAAGTCTGAATGGGGATTAGTCACTAGTGGCGTTCCACAAGGATCAGTTTTAGGCCCATTGTTGTTCATAATTTACATTAATGACTTTGACAAAGGAATTACAAGCGAAATAAGTAGATTTGCTGATGATACAAAAAATAAGCTGAATGATTGATTCTGAGGAGGATACCAGTGAACTCCAGGAGGATTTGGACAAATTAATGTCTTGGTCTGATAAGTGGCAGATGAAGTTCAATGTGGACAAGTGTAAAGTACTAGTCCTTGGGAATGAAAATAACCCTCGAAGTTATAAACTAGGTGAAGTAGAGCTTGATCATACAGAATGTGACTTGGGAGTCATGGTAAGCAGAAATCTAAAGCCAAGACAACAGTGCCTAAGTGTGCGCAATAAGGCTAACAGATTACTAGGATTTATTTCAAGAATTATAAGTAACAGAAGTCCAAAAGTTATTTTACAGCTCTATACATCACTAGTGAGGCCTCACTTGGATCCTTACTACAGAATGGATATAAATCCATTGGAGAAGGATGAGTAAGTGGATTCGCTATATAAGGAATTTACCATATGACTTAGAGCCTTGAATCTCCACTCTCTTGAGAGACGAAGAATGAGTAGAAATGCCAGGTATATAAGTCAAACATAGCTTGGATTTATATCCAGAAGTATAAGCAACAGAAGTCCATGCCCCAGACTCCACAATAATTATCACAACTTACCTTTGACTTTTTGAAAGGCATAACGAAGGTAGGGATAAAGACAGCTCCCAGCTGTCTACCCATGATGAGGTATGGCTTTCTGGAGACGGTGAGAGAACAACAGCTGGCTTCCTCCGTCAAGGAGAACTTGAGTCGTTTCAAGGCCCGTCTGTCCTCTGAAGGCGAACTCTTGTATATCCTTCTTGACTTCTTGATCACCAGCTGTGACCTGCGTTGCTTCTTAACACGAGTCTTTACCACTGTGGGAAAAGATGGTTCTTTAAAACAAGCATAAACTATGTTCATTTATAAAGATCCTCTCTATACAGTCAGTTCACATATAAAGATCCTCTCTATACAGTCAGTTCACATATAAAGATCCTCTCTATACAGTCAGTTCACTTATAAAGCTCCTCTCTATACAGTCAGTTCACTTATAAAGATCCTCTCTATACAGTCAATTCACATATAAAGATCCTCTCTATACAGTCAGTTCACATATAAAGATCCTCTCTATACAGTCAGTTCACTTATAAAGCTCCTCTCTATACAGTCAGTTCACTTATAAAGATCCTCTCTATACAGTCAGTTCACTTATAAAGATCCTCTCTATACAGTCAGTTCACATATAAAGATCCTCTCTATACAGTCAGTTCACTTATAAAGCTCCTTTATATACAGTCAGTTCACTTATAAAGCTCCTTTATATACAGTCAGTTCACTTATAAATTAGTTACACCATAAAATCAAATATTCTTGAAAACAAATTTGCCTATAATTAAATCTACTTAGGTTAAACATTCCTTAAAAAACACATACCATGATAGACATATCTTAAACCAATTACACTCAGGTATAGTTAGGTACCCTCGTGTAGTAGATAGACTTGAAACCCTATTAACCAACCCTTGTATAGTAGATAGTCTTGAAATCCCATTAACTAACCCTCGTGTACTAGATAGTCTTGAAACCCCAGTAACCAACCCTCGTTTGGTAGATAGACTTGAAACCCTATTAAAGAACTCTCGTAATATATATATATATATATATATATATATATATTACTATTATTATTGAGAGCATCTGATATATATTCTCTAGGTTGCCAAATTTCTGTGGCTCACTTTATTTACATTTTTTAATTATAAAAATATTCATAGATAGAAGTTATAAAATAATTTTATTTTTGGCCAGGTTATGCTATGGAGATCAGATAAGGTTACTAGAGTATATTGGTAACTGTAAAGTAAGTTTTTTCATGAGAATTTTGGGTTTTAAATGAAGGGTGTCTTAGTTTTGTCAGGGGAAGACTAACATTGATTCTTTGTTGATTTTTGAGATAAGCTGTTGTTTTGATAGAATAATCATATACTAGTAAGATTTTTTTATCCTCATAATATGGTTTTCAATAAAATTTAGATTGTTATAATATAGACTTAGGGGTATATTTAGAATTTTTGCAATGTGGGTACAAAGATTTTGGTTCAAAAATATATTATTTTTTTTTACAATTTTTATAGTTTACTTTTATTTACAAAAAAAATAGTGAAAGGAAGGATATAATGATTTAGCAAACGCTCTGGAGTCAGTGTGACTGGAGACACTATGAAGGAAGGATGCGCTCGTCTCTCCTCTGAGTTTGAATGCTGTTATTCTTCTCCAGGTTGAAGTAGCATTGTGTGTCATGGAGACGTGAGGTACAAGTCAACACCAGGGAAAAGGAATGCATTTATGAGGCTGAGATGAGCATGACTAGTGGTGTAAGTCAAGGGGGTTATGACTAGTGGTGTAAGTCAAGGGGGTTATGACTAGTGGTGTAAGTCAAGGGGTTATGACTAGTGGTGTAGTCAAGGGGGGGTTAAGTTATGATTAGTGGTGTAAGTCAAAGGGGGAGAGAGAGAGGTTATAAGTTTGTCATAAGTACATCCTATAAGTAGAACTTGGAGTATATTGCATTTCTTGAAAATATAACTTAATTTGCCTAATAACAATTATAATGAAGTCTTTTAGGGGGATTATAACTGAATATATTTTAACTGGGTTTTCATTTCACTCTGTTGTAGTTATTAATTTTGCTGACAGCCACCGTTTATTAATTAATATTATTTATTTGTATTTCTTATTCCTGACAAATTATTGTTTGTTTTTTCTGCTCCTCGTTTCTATTTCTTTTCTCAAACTCATTTATTCTTATAGTCATTCCCCATTACCTCATTCTGTTCCCTTCTCAAAAGCGTCATGACACCCTCGTGTGGTAGATAGACTTGAAACCCTATTAACCAACCCTCGTGTGGTAGATAGACTTGAAACTCCATTAACTAACCATCGTGTGGTAGATAGACTTGAAACCCTATTAACCAACCCTCGTGTGGTAGATACACTTGAAACCCTATTAACCAACCCTCGTGTGGTAGATACACTTGAAACTCCATTAACCAACTCTCGTGTGGTAGATAGACTTGAAACTCCATTAACCAACCCTCGTGTGGTAGATAGATTTGAAACCCCATTAAGCAACCCTCGTGTGGTAGAGAGACTTGAAACCCCATTAACTAACCCTCGTGTATTAGACAGACTTGAAACCCCATTAACAAACCCTCGTGTATTAGACAGACTTGAAACCCCATTAACCAACCCTCGTGTATTAGACAGACTTGAAACTTCATTAACAAACCCTCGTGTACTAAATAGACTTTAAATCCCATTAATCAACTTTCTTGTAGCAGATAGACTTAAGTTTCCCGCACTTTCTTCACATAGAAAGTACATAGGAAAGTACTCACCCACATCAGCACGACAGTAGTTATCTAAAATGTTCTCGTATGTCTCGACAGGACTGCAGGCAGGACACTCCCCATCTGCAAGTAGAAGGTAGGTAAGTACCCCTCTAGAACTGTCCTCGCAGGCATGTAAATATCTGACATATCTTCTAGAGGACAGAGGATCGAGTCTGCACTAGCCACTTAATTTTTAAGCTAAAACTTATAATTTTAAACTATTAGAAAGTTATGTTATAATAATAATAAAATTGTTTTCATTATTATTTGATGAGTTAAAAAGATGAAGGATGTTCAGGTGTTACTGATATGAATGATGTTGAGCTTTAAGTGGACCTTAAAATCTGGGTCTTTTGTATAAACCAGCAGATCCAACTAACCAGGAGTTCAAGAACTAACTAGTGGAAATTGAGAACTATCTTGAGAACCTATATAAGCTGGCAAAGTGGTTCAATGGGCCTACGAATGTTAAACTAAGTTTTAGGATATTTGTCCAGCCAGCGATGGGCGTGAGAGAGTCTGCCATTTGAGTGTCACATGTAGACCAAAAATAAAGACCTTTTAGTCCCTTGCTTGAAATTGGGACCTGGAGTCCACCTGAAGACCATTTCAGGTCACCGCCCCCTCGTAGAGAAGTCCCAAACCAGGACCTAGTCTGAATGATGGGTATTTATTGAATTATTATTATAACAGAGAGAGCTAAACCCGTAACAACCATACAACACCTGTCGTAGGAGGTAGTGATATTCTACCCAATTAAAGGGAGATCAGCTATATGACCCTTGTGGATTTAGTGCTTAGTTTTGTAATATAATAATAAATGGAGAGGAGATGCAATCCCTTGGATCAAGAGCTCCCCTCATGGGCATCAAGGAATGTTCCTCCAGTACTCCTTCCTTAACACAACCAAAACACTACACAAAATGTTCTACTGTTAAATACACCAACCTGTAGAGCCTCTAGTGTTGCATCTTTATTACATTAGCAGAGCTTTAGTCCTAAACCTTCCAAGCTTCATAAGAGGCTCCTCTCTCTCTCTGTTTCTCTCTCTCTCTCTCTCTGTTTCTCTCTCTCTCTCTCTCTCTCTCTCTCTCTCTTCTCTCTCTCTCTCTTTCTCTGTCTCTCTCTGCCTTCTGTCTCTCTCTCTTTTCTCTCCTCTCTCTCTCTCTCTCTCTCTTTATATATATATATATATATATATATATATATATATATATATATATATATATATATATATATATATATATATATATATATATATATATATATATATATATATATATATATATATATATATATATATATATATATATATATATATCATTGTTGATAGTCTTATATGCTAGAACATTCTTAAAAGATATAATTATTATATGGGAGTATGTCAGTCATAATATTATTAATTGAGAGTGGTGTGTGTGAGTGTAGAGTGGTGTGGGTGAGTGTAGAGTGGTGTGGGTGAGTGTAGAGTGGTGTGGGTGAGTGTAGAGTGGTGTGGGTGAGTGTGGAGTAGGTGTGTGGGGAGTGTAGAGTGGTGTGGGTGAGTGTAGAGTGGTGTGGGTGAGTGTAGAGTGGTGTGGGTGAGTGTAGAGTGGTGTGGGTGAGTGTAGAGTGGTGTGGGTGAGTGTAGAGTGGTGTGGTGAGTGTAGAGTGGTGTGGTGAGTGTAGAGTGGTGTGGGTGAGTGTAGAGTGGTGTGTGTGAGTGTAGAGTGGTGTGGTGAGTGTAGGGTGGTGTGGTGAGTGTAGAGTGGTGTGGGTGAGTGTAGAGTGGTGTGGGTGAGTGTAGAGTGGTGTGGGTGAGTGTAGAGTGGTGTGGTGAGTGTAGAGTGGTGTGGGTGAGTGTAGAGTGGTGTGGGTGAGTGTAGAGTGGTGTGGTGAGTGTAGAGTGGTGTGTGGGTGAGTGTAGAGTGGTGGGTGTGAGTGTAGAGTGGTGTGGGTGAGTGTAGAGTGGTGTGTGATGGGGGGTATGAGTGGTGTGTGTGAGTGTAGAGTGGTGTGGGTGAGTGTAGAGTGGTGTGGGTGAGTGTAGAGTGGTGTGGGTGAGTGTAGGGTGGTGTGGGTGAGTGTAGAGTGGTGTGGGTGAGTGTAGAGTGGTGTGGGTGAGTGTAGAGTGGTGTGTGTGAGTGTAGAGTGGTGTGGGTGAGTGTAGAGTGGTGTGTGTGAGTGTAGAGTGGTGTGGGTGAGTGTAGGGTGGTGTGGGTGAGTGTAGAGTGGTGTGGGTGAGTGTAGAGTGTTGTGGGTGAGTGTAGAGTGGTGTGGGTGAGTGTAGGGTGGTGTGGGTGAGTGTAGAGTGGTGTGCGTGAGTGTAGGGTGGTGTGGGTGAGTGTAGAGTGGTGTGGGTGAGTGTAGAGTGTTGTGGGTGAGTGTAGAGTGGTGTGGGTGAGTGTAGAGTGGTGTGGGTGAGTGTAGAGTGGTGTGGGTGAGTGTAGGGTGGTGTGGGTGTGTGTAGGGTGGTGTGGGTGATTGTAGGGTGGTGTGGGTGAGTGTAGAGTGGTGTGGGTGAGTGTAGAGTGGTGTGGGTGAGTGTAGGGGTGGTGTGTGAGTGTAGAGTGGTGTGGATGAGTGTAGGGTGGTGTGGATGAGTGTAGGGTGGTGTGGATGAGTGTAGAGTGGTGTGGATGAGTGTAGAGTGGTGTGGGTGAGTGTAGAGTGGTGTGGGTGAGTGTAGAGTGGTGTGTGTGAGTGTAGAGTGGTGTGGATGAGTGTAGGGTGGTGTGGATGAGTGTAGGGTGGTGTGGATGAGTGTAGAGTGGTGTGGATGAGTGTAGGGTGGTGTGGATGAGTGTAGGGTGGTGTGGGTGAGTGTAGAGTGGTGTGGGTGAGTGTAGGGTGGTGTGGATGAGTGTAGGGTGGTGTGGATGAGTGTAGAGTGGTGTGGATGAGTGTAGAGTGGTGTGGGTGAGTGTAGAGTGGTGTGGGTGAGTGTAGAGTGGTGTGGGTTTGTGTAGAGTGGTGTGGATGAGTGTAGAGGGTGTGAGATGAGTGTAGAGTGGTGTGGGTGAGTGTAGAGTGGTGTGGGTTAGTGTAGAGTGGTGTGGGTGAGTGTAGAGTGGTGTGGATGAGTGTAGAGTGGTGTGGGTGAGTGTAGAGTGGTGTGGGTGAGTGTAGAGTGGTGTGGGTGAGTGTAGGGTGGTGTGGGTGGGTGTAGGGTGGTGTGGGTGAGTGTAGAGTGGTGTGGGTTTGTGTAGAGTGGTGTGGGTGAGTGTAGAGTGGTGTGGGTGAGTGTAGAGTGGTGTGGGTTTGTGTAGAGTGGTGTGAGAAGCCATTCGCTGGTTTGTCAGGCGTTAGTACTCCAGGCGTTAGTGAGCCACGTGCTAGTTTGCCAGGCGTTAGTACTCCAGACGCTAGTGAGCCAGACGCTAGTGGATGCCACCTTCAGTAGTGTTAGGAAGCGTCTCTCTCTCTCACCTTGCACAATTTCTGTAAAGAAACAGAACAGTACAGAATTAGAATCTTTTCATATTGGTTAATGTTGTTAGAATACAGAGGATCGAGCCTCCACACCTTGTGCTGAATCCAATTTGTTCTGTGTCCCACCCACAGTTTAAAAATCCTCAGCAGTGTTTTATGACTGTTGATTTCTGAGTGAATGTTAAGAGAGTAATATAGTGGATTTGGTTGTGGAGTTTAACTCATGTGAGAGTTCTGAGTGTTCTCTGACTGTTAGACTCATGTGAGAGTTCTGAGTGTTCACTGACTGTTAGACTCATGTGAGAGTTCTGAGTGTTCTCTGACTGTTAGACTCATGTGAGAGTTCTGAGTGTTCTCTGACTGTTAGACTCATGTGAGAGTTCTGAGTGTTCACTAACTGTTAGACTCATGTGAGAGTTCTGAGTGTTCTCTGACTGTTAGACTCATGTGAGAGTTCTGAGTGTTCTCTGACTGTTAGACTCATGTGAGAGTTCTGAGTGTTCACTGACTGTTATACTCATGTGAGAGTTCTGAGTGTTCTCTGACTGTTAGACTCATGTGAGAGTTCTGAGTGTTCTCTGACTGTTAGACTCATGTGAGAGTTCTGAGTGTTCTCTGACTGTTAGACTCATGTGAGAGTTCTGAGTGTTCTCTGACTGTTAGACTCATGTAAGAGTTCTGAGTGTTCTCTGACTGTTAGACTCGTGTAAGACAGTCCTCAGTGTTCTCTAACTGTTAGACTCGTGTAAGACAGTCCTCAGTGTTCTCTAACTGTTAGACTCGTGTAAGACAGTCCTCAGTGTTCTCTAACTGTTAGACTCGTGTAAGACAGTCCTCAGTGTTCTCTAACTGTTAGACTCGTGTAAGACAGTCCTCAGTGTTCTCTAACTGTTAGACTCGTGTAAGACAGTCCTCAGTGTTCTCTAACTGTTAGACTCGTGTAAGACAGTCCTCAGTGTTCTCTAACTATAGCGTTGAAAGACTGAACACCCATGACAGAACTCCATCCTAACAAATATTTTAGCCGCCTCTAATATATCTAACATTAAAACACCTGAACTGAAGCTTTATATTTCAGCACAAAGATGAAACAGGATGCTCAGTAATAACGCACAAGAAGCCACAAAGATGAAACAGGATGCTCAGTAATAACGCACAAGAAGCTACAAAGATGAAACAGGATGCTCAGTAATAACGCACAAGAAGCTACAAAGATGAAACAGGATGCTCAGTAATAACGCACAAGAAGCCACAAAGATGAAACAGGATGCTCAGTAATAACGCACAAGAAGCTACAAAGATGAAACAGGAAGCTCAGTAATAACGCACAAGAAGCCACAAACTCAGAAGTTTAATTGGTCTGTATATTTCAAACCTCTTCTGGGATTCCAGAAGGGGTTGACGTGGGTGCTTCAAAACACTATACAGATCATAATCTCCCGAGTTTGGCTTATCATTGAACACATACAAGTGTTCATTACACTTCAGTTATCCATAAAACGGGATCTTTAAAAGTAACCTGGCTACCTAAACTTTAAGAGCTCACATAAAATTTAACCCTTTCATTTGAGGGTAATTAGCATTACTTTCAAACTATATAACAAAGATGGCCGTAAAGAGGAAAGTTAATGCGTAACTACAGGAGTTTCAACAGTAAAAATCTTATTATAAGACTGACTTCAATATTTTCTTGACCAGTGGCAATGGATAAGTATTATTTGGGCAAAATTCGTACAAGAATTTAATTTCAACCTCACAAGCTGGCCAAGCAGAACCCAGATGTTATTTTCTGCACTTCAAGGCAGTTGTAGATAATTGTATAATTTACTAAAGTAATAATCACATATAATTTTTGATAACAAGGTACAGTGCTTGCTGCATTCACTAACAAGATGCTTGGTCACTGCCCTTTGGTATTACAAGCAGCCCTGGGCACTGTTGGGTTGCTGGTATCATGGGAGTGGTGGTGTACCCTGGGGATGAATCTCAGGGGGAGGGATACCCGGGGAGAGGAATACCCAGAGTAAACCACAGACTTGATTCTTTGATACGCAAGGCACGCACCCAGCTGGAGGAAGGTCCCTCCCTCCCTGCACCCCTCCTTCATGTATCCCTTCCTCTTTTCTCCCTCTCTCCTGCTATTCTCCCTCTTCTTTCATTCCTAAGAGGAATTACCAACACACACACCGGCCGGGTAGAAACATTGGGTATGTTTCCTTACACCTGCTGTCACTGTTCACCTAGCAGTAAGTAGGTACCTGGGTGTTAGTCACCTTACACCTGCTGTCACTTCACCTAGCAGTAAGTAGGTACCTGGGTGTTAGTCATCTAATACCTGCTGTCACTTCACCTAGCAGTAAGTAGGTACCTGGATGTTAGTCACCTTACACCTACTGTCATTGTTAACCTAGCAGTAAGTAGCTACCTGGGTGTTAGTGGACTGGTGTGGGTGGCATCCTGGGGGACAAGATTGAAGGACCACAATGGAAATAAGACAGTTCTCGATGACGCACTGACTTTCTTGGGTTATCCTGGGTGGCTAACCCTCCAGGTTAAAAATCTGAAAAAATCTTATCTTCAAGAGGGAACTTGTTAAGTACCTCACATCAGTTCCTGATCAACCGGGCTGTTGTCCATATAATGGAATACTTGCAACTAACACCAACAGCCAGATTAAGCTATCAACCAGGCATGGTCTAGGACCGGACCGTGTTGACTGCGATCCCCGAAGTAGACTACAGGATACGATAGGTTATAGTGAAAAGGTACAACAATACCCTGCAGCGTGTGTGTGATGCCATGTTACTTGCCAACAGTGTTTGTTTACGTGTTAGTGAGCTGACGCAGCCCTTAGAAACCAACAACAGCAATTAAGTTTATTTAGGTACAATTTTACATGCTAAATTGATGAGTAAAACACATGTGCAACAGTTGTGTAAGCGACACGTTTCAACAATAAAGATACCCAATTGTTGCACATGTGTCTTATTCATCAACAATTTTACATGATTTTTTAACTGTTACAGTTATTTTATAGCAACGTGTGTGTAAATTACATAAATAAGCCGCAAATAGGGGAGAGAGGAGCTTACGACGACGTTGCGGTCCGACTTGGACCATTTACAAAGTCACACTAACACGAGAGAGTGAGCCAGTATATATATATATATATATATATATATATATATATATATATATATATATATATATATATATGTCGTGCCGATTAGGTAAAACTTGCGATTTTGGCTTAAATAGCAACGCTCACCTTGCCATATAAGACAAGTGAAAATTTGTGTATGCAATAATTTCGCCAAAATCATTCTGAACATAACGAAAAAAATATATTTCATTGTGTTTGTTTATTATTAAATTAATGTTAACGTATCTAAAATATATGTAGTTGGGTTAGGCTAAATTAAATTGCGCATGTTGTAATAAGGTTAGGTAGGTTTTCAAAGTTTCACTTGGTACAAAATTATAAATTCTTACATTAACATAAATGAAAAAAATATATATCTTTAAACGTATAAGAGAAAATTTTAGAAAGGACTTAATTTTAGATGAGTTCTTGCTAATTGACCAGTTTTACCTAATCAGCACGACTTATATATATATATATATATATATATATATATATATATATATATATATATATATATATATATATATATATATATATATATATATATATATATATTAAAATATATATTCCAATTCTTCCTTGAAGCCTTTTTATCCACTTCTCCGAGGATATGGGTCCCACAATTTGTACCAGAGGTGGACCCCATCCTATATTCCAATAGGTATATTTTATTACATAATATGGTACAAAAAATTTAAGAGATACATTGTCGATATGAAGATGGCATATAAAGTACATAAGGTGTGAGAGATACATGTCTAGTACATATTGTTACATGTTTGTCAATGATTATAATGCAAAAATCTCATCCAGCTCCTCAGAGCTGGGGCGTGTGCCCAAAATACAGCATGCATTACCCCTCTGAACAGCAGCGCTGAGTCGCTGGAACAGAAAACTAGGTGCCCTGGGATCCCTAGTTACCCTGTTGAGTCTTTTGCCCAGCTTCTTGAGGAACGTAGATGCACTCTTTCTCCATGAGCCAAGGGTCTCTGAGCCTATGGGAATAAACATATAATGATGGGCAAGTTCTCCATATTTTCTCGACTTTTGGGACTCCCTGAAGCTGGCAGCTGCACCTCCTTCCTTCCTGGTGTATTGGAGATAGGTATCAGCCAAGGTAGATGCACATGTGTAGTCCCATACCACCTGCTTGCCGCCTGTCCAGTCTTGAAGGGTGATACCATCTGGATGCTTTTGGCTGCCATCAGATCTGCATAGTTGGGGTGGCTCCCTTACTGCTGGGCATCCGGCTGTTGTGAGGCTCCTCTTGATAATGTTATTAACCTATTCATGTCTTTCAATCTTTCCCTCGGATTTACGACACACAAGACCATGGTACCCGAATCGGTCTGCTGCTTCACTGCCACAAATACACCTGTGTTCGGCGAGAATAGGGGCGGCAAGTCGAAGGGCAACACCAATGCGGATGGTCTGTGGGTCGAGGCGTGTGCTAAGGCTGGAGTTGGGAACAGCCAACAGAAAATCCCCTGCATGAGGAGCTCTCACTGCCAGGAGGCGGGCTCTATCCTTCCCTGACACGCTCTGAAGCATTGCTGAGGCTATATTCTCTACTATTGGGCCATCCCAGTGCGACTGTTTGTAGTTGTTGGGGGGAGCAGGCCTGGTTTCAGAGCCCGTTAGATTATCCCAGATCCTGGCTCCGTCAACGAACTTTTGGTCATGGATTCCAATCTTGTCCCTAAGATGTTCAGGAAGAATCGCTGCTGCAAGCCCTCTGGATGCAATGCATGAAGACAGGAAAGCAGGTAGCACAATCTGAGATGACTTGCGGACACCAATGCCTCCTAATCTGACTGGGAGTGTAGCTTGGTCCCACTGCCCATCTTTTAGAGTAAGGTCAAGTACTTTAGTAAAGATCTACCTCAGGATACTGTCATATTCGTGCAGTATAGGGTTATCACATGAAGGAGCACATCTTAGGAAATATGTCAATCTGGGCAGACTCAAGCATTTTGTGAGAAGGTACAAGGCATCATGGGTGTCAAAGATTGTCTATTCGTTGTTCCATTCTTCTCAATTCTTCCAGTTTCTTCCTGAGAATTGTGTCAATGGCATCGCTTCCCAGAGATGCTCCAAGCAAGACTATTTGTAGGGGCAATAACTGATGCTCCTGGTTGTTTTAATCTCACTGCATCTATCACTTGTTGGTATATATATGTCGTGCCGATTAGGTAAAACTTGAGATTTTGGATTAAATAGCAACGCTCTTCTTGCCATATAAGACAAGCGAAAATTTGTGTATGCAATAATTTCGCAAAAATCATTCTGAACCTAACGAAAAAAATATATTTCATTGTGTTTGTTTATTATTAAATTATTGTAAACGTATCTAAAATATATTTAGTTGGGTTAGGCTAAATTGAATTGCGCTTTCTATAATAAGGTTAGGTAAGTTTTCTAAGTTTCTTTTGGTACAAAATTATAAATTTTTACATTAACATAAATGAAAAAAAAAATCTTTAAACGTATAAGAGAAAATTTTAAAAGATCTTAATTTTAAAGGAGTTCTTGCTAATTGACCAGTATATATATATATATATATATATATATATATATATATATATATATATATATATATATATATATATATATATATACATATGTCGTGCCGATTAGGTAAAACTGGTCAATTAGCAAGAACTCATTTAAAATTAAGTCCTTTCTAAAAAATTCTTATACGTTTAAAGATATATTTTTCATTTATGATAATGTAAAATTTATAATTTTGTACCAAGAGAAACTTTGAACCTACCTAACCTTATTACAACAAGCGCAATTTAATTTAGCCTAACCCAACTAAATATATTTTAGATACGTTAACATTAATTAATAATAAACAAACACAATGAATATATTTTTCGTTATGTTCAGAATGATTTTGGCGAATATTGCATCACAAATTTTCACTTGTCTTATATGGCAAGGTGAGCGTTGCTATTTAAGCCAAAATCGCAAGTTTTACCTAATCAGACTTTTTTATATATATATATATATATATATATATATATTTTATATATATATATATATATATATATATATATATATATATATATATATATATAATCGGGTATCTGGATTTTAACCTGGTGCAGGAACTAGGGTTCCAGGGGTTCACCTGTCCTAACAGGGAAATTTTTGTTTCTCTTCCTATATATATATATATATATATATATATATATATATATATATATATATATATATATATATATATATATATATATATATATATATATACATATATATATATATATATATATATATATATATATATATACGGGGTATCTGGATTTTAACCTGGTGCAGGAACTAGGGTTCCAGGGGTTCACCTGTCCTAACAGAGAAATTTTTGTTTCTCTTCCTATTTGCAAAGGAAATGTGGGCAATATTTCTCCTCACACAGAGCAGCAGGGCTCGATACGGTACTTGCTGTCAGTGGTCCTAAAACCACCAACAACAACGAAATACGGTACTAGCTATTAGTGGCCCTATACTTCCCAACAGCAACAAAATACTGTGCTAGTTGTCAGTGACCCTATACTCCCCAACAACAAGAACAACAAGATACGGTACTAGCTTAGAGTGGCCCTATACTCTCCAACAACAAGATACGGTACTAGCTTCCAGTGGCCCTATACTCCCCAACAACAAAAAGTTACGGCACTAGCTTCCAGTGACCCTATACTCCACAACAACAAGAAGATACGGCACTAGCTTCCAGTGACCCTATACTCCACAACAACAAGAAGATACGTCACTAGCTTCCAGTGACCCTATACTCCCCAACAACAAGATATGGTACTACCTTCCAGTGGCCCTATACTCCCCAACAACAAGAAGATACAGTACTAGCTTCTAGTGACCCTATACTCCCCAGCAGCAAGAAGATATGGTACTAGCTTCTAGTGACCCTATACTCCCCAACAGCAAGAAGATACGGTACTAGCTTCAAGTGACCCTATACTCCCCAACAACAAGATACGGTACTAGCTTCCAGTGACCCTATACTCCCCAACAACAAAAAGTTACGGCACTAGCTTCCAGTGACCCTATACTCCCCAACAACAAGAAGATACGGTACTAGCTTCCAGTGACCCTATACGCCCCAACAACAAAAGGTACGGCACTAGCTTCCAGTGACCCTATACTCCCCAACAACAAGAAGATACGGTACTAGCTTCCAGTGGCCCTATACTCCCCAACAACAACAAGATACGGTTCTAGATTCCAGTGGCCCTATACTCCCCAACAACAAGATACGGTACTAGCTTCCAGTAGCCCTATACTCCCCAACAACAACAAGAAGATATGGTACTAGCTTCCAGTGGCCCTATACTCCCAACAACAATAAGAAGATACGGTACTAGCTTCCAGTGGCTCTATACTCCCCAACAAAAACAAGAAGATATGGTACTAGCTTCCAGTGGCCCGATACTCCCTAACAACAACAAGAAGATACGGTACTAACTTCCAGTGGCCCTATATTCTCCAACAACAACAAAAAGATATGGTACTAGCTTCCAGTGACCCTATACTCCCCAACAACAACAAGAAGATACGGTACTAGCTTCCAGTGGCCCTATATTCTCCAACAACAACAAGAAGATATGGTACTAGCTTCCAGTGACCCTATACTCCCCAACAACAACAAGAAGATACGGTACTAGCTTCCAGTGGCCCTATATTCTCCAACAACAATAAGAAGATATGGTACTAGCTTCCAGTGACCCTATACTCCCCAACAACAACAAGAAGATACGGTACTAGCTTCCAGTGGCCCTATATTCTCCAACAACAACAAGAAGATATGGTACTAGCTTCCAGAGACCCTATACTCCCCAACAACAACAAGAAAATACGGTACTAGCTTCCAGTGGCCCTATACTCCCCAACAACAAGAAGATACGGTACTAGCTTCCAGTAGCCCTATACTCCCCAACAACAACAAGAAGATATGGTACTAGTTTCCAGTTGCCCTATACTTCCCAACAACATCAAGAAGATACGGTACTAGCTTCCAGTGGCCTTATACTCCCCAACAACAAGAATATATGGTACTAGCTTCCAGTGGCCCTATACTCCCCAACAACAAGAAGATACAGTACTAGCTTCCAGTTGCCCTATACTTCCCAACAACATCAAGAAGATACGGTATTAGCTTCCAGTGGCCCTATACTCCCCAACAACAACAAGAAGATATGGTACTAGCTTCCAGTGGCCCTATACTCCCTAACAACAACAAGAAGATATAGTACTAGCTTCCAGTGGCCCTATACTCCCCAACAACAACAAGAAGATATGGTACTAGCTTCCAGTTGCCCTATACTCCCCAACAACAAGAAGATACAGTACTAGCTTCCAGTGGCCCTATACTTCCCAACAACATCAAGAAGATATGGTACTAGCTTCCAGTTGCCCTATACTCCCCAACAACTAGAAGATACGGTACTAACTTCCAGTGGCCCTATACTCCCCAACAACTAGAAGATTCGATAAAGCCCACTGCGTGGGCGAAACGTTGTCAATAAAGGATCACATTATACTGCTTATGTGTTTATTTTTCCAAGAAGATACGGTACTAGCTTCTAGGGACCCTATACTCCCCAACAACAACAACAAGATACGGTACTAGCTTCCAGTGGCCCTATACTCTCCAACAGCAACAAGAAGATACGGTACTAGCTTCCAGTGGCCCTATACTCTCCAACAACAACAAGAAGATACGGTACTAGCTTCTAGTGACCCTATACTCCCCAACAACAACAAGAAGATACGGTACTAGTTTCAAGTGACCCTATAATCTCCAACAACAACATCAAGATACGGTACTAGTTTCAAGTGACCCTATACTCTCCAACAACAACAAGAAGATACGGTACTAGTTTCAAGTGACCCTATACTCCCCAACAACAAGATACGGTACTAGTTTCAAGTGACCCTATACTCCCCAACAACAACAGGAAGATACGGTACTAGTTTCAAGTGACCCTATACTCCCCAACAATAACAAGAAGATACGGTACTAGTTTCAAGTGACCCTATACTCCCCAACAACACCAAGAAGATACGGTACTAGCTTCCAGTGACCCTATACCTCCAAACAACAACACGACTTAGCATCACAGAGTTATTGTTTAATATTTCAAGCTACAGTCACTATTCTGAGTGTCTTGACGTAAGAATAACAGCCAGTGTTTGTGTCATGCTCAGAGATTATATAATAACCCAATACTATTACCTCACTCTAATATAACTGCTGTACCTATAATACTAATTATAATAATAATCATAATAATTTTAATTTCTACTGTCAGTAATATGTACTGAAGCATATTGTTATACTTGTGTAGTGTATTATAAGTAATTCTAGCTATGTTATATTTGTGATCCCTTGTTACTTGTGACGTCAGAGACCCGCACCATGTGAGTGCTGCGTCAGAGGCCTCCCTCATTCCGCGCTAGGTATACAGCTGAACAGGTGTGGCGCTGGGTACTGCTCCTCTCTTAATTAATATATCCAGTCACAGTTTCCCTGTGAGTACCTTTTATCTCCAAGAACCCCACGTGATATTACAAGTACATAATACTAACTTAATACAGACCATAGTTGACATCAATGACATACTATATTGGTTAATTTTGTCCCCAGGATGCAACCCACACCATTCCACTAACACCCAGGTACCTGCTTACTGCTAAGTGAATAGTAACAGCAGGTGTAAGGTGACCAACACCCAGGTACCTGTTTACTGCTAGGTGAACAGTGACAGCAGGTGTAAGGTGACTAACACTCAAGTACCTACTTACTGGTAAATGAATAGGATAGCAGGTGTAAGGTGACTAACACCCAAGTACCTACTTACTGCTAAATGAACAGGATAGCAGGTGTCTTAAGGAAACACGTCCTAATGTTTCCACCCGTACCGGGGATCGAACCACGGACCTCAGTGTGTGAGGCGAGTGCGCTACCAACCCAGCCACGGGACACTTGAACCATGACACAAGATTCCAGAGTCAGAGGTGAGCCACTCCTGTTTATTCCGTGACAAAAAACATTATAATGATTTATCAGTAATTGACGAAAGTTATTTAGTATAATGCAGGCAAATTATTGACTGTGTGTGCTCACCTAATTGTGGTTGCAGGGGTCGATTCATAGCTTCTGGCTTCATTGACCGCTACTAGGTCCTCTCTCTCCCTGCTTCATGAGCTTTATCATACCTCATCTTAAAGCTATGTATGGTTCCTATCTCCACTACTTCACTTGCTAGACTATTCCACTTCCTGACAACTCTATGACTGAAGAAATACTTCCTAACATCCCTTTGACTCGTCTTCAACATCCAATTTTGACCCCTTGTTTGTGTGTTCCTACTCTGGAACATCCTGTCTCTGTTCACTTTATCTGTTCCACACAGTATTTTGTATGTCGTTATCATGTCTCCCCTAACCCTCCTGTCCCCCAGTGTCGTCAGGCCGATTTCCCTTAACCTTTCTTCGTAGGACATTTCCCTTAGCTCCGGGACTAACCTTGTTGCAAACCTTTGCACTTTCTCTAATTTCTTGACGTGCTTGACAAGGTGTGGGTTCCAAACTGGTGCTGCATACTCCAGTATGGACCTGACGTACAGTGTCTTACACGATTCCTTAATAAGGTATCGGAACGCTATACTCAGGTTTGCCAGTCGCCCATATGCTGCTTCAGTTATCTGGTTGGTGTGTGCTACTGGGTCACTCTCCTTGCGCCATGAGCTTTATCATACCTCTTCTTAAAGCTATGTATGGATCCTGCCTCCACTACATCGCTTCCCCTTGTTGCTGTGTCCCATCTGTGGAACATCCTGTCTCTGTCAACCTTGTCAATTCCTCTCGGTACTTTATATGTCGTTATCATGTCCCCCCTATCTCTCCTGTCCTCCAGTGTCGTCAAGTCGATCTCGCTTAACCTCTCCTCGTAGGACACCCCTTAGCTCCGGGTCTAGTCTTGTTGCAAACCTTTGCACTTTCTCTAGTTTCTTTACATGCTTGGCTAGATATGGGTTCCAAACTGGTGCTGCGTACTCCAGTATGGGCCAAACGTACACAGTGTACAGGGTCCTGAACGATTCCTTATTAAGATGTCAGAATGCTGTTCTTAGGTTTGCTAGGCGTACATATGCTGCAGCAGTTATTTGGTTAATTTGCGCATCAGGAGATGTGTCTGGTGTTATACTCACCCAAGATCTTTTTCCTTGAGTGAGGTTTGTAGCCTCTGTCCCCCTAGACTGTACTCCGTCTGCGGTCTTCTTTGCCCTTTCCCAATCTTTATGACTTTGCACTTGGTGGGGTTGAACTCCAGGAGCCAATTGCTGAACCAGGCTTGCAGACTGTCCAGGTCCCTTTGTAGTTCTGCCTGGTCCTCTTCCGATTGGATTCTTCTCATCAACTTCACATCATCTGCAAACAGGGACACTTCGGAGTCTATTCCTTCCGTCATGTCGTTCACAAATACCAGAAACAGCACTGGTCCTAGGACTGACCCCTGTGGAACCCCACTAGTCACAGGCGCCCACTCTGACACCTCACCACGTACTATGACTCGCTGCTGTCTTCCTGACAGGTATTCCCTGATCCACTGTAGTACCTTTCCTGTTACCCCTGCCTGGTCCTCCAGCTTCTGCACTAATCTCTTGTGTGGAACTGTGTCAAACGCCTTCTTACAGTCCAAGAAAATGCAGTCTACCCACCCCACTCTCTCTCTTGTCTTGCTCCTGTCACCCTGTCATAGAACTCCAGTAGGTTTGTGACACAGGATTTCATGTCCCTGAAACCGTGTTGGCTGTCGTTGATAAGTTCATTCCTTTCTAGTTGTTCCACCACTCTTCTCCTGATAATCTTCTCCATGACCTTGCATACTATACATGTCAGTGACACTGGTCTGTAGTTTAGTGCTTCATGTCTGTCTCCTTTTTTAAAAATTGGGACTACATTTGCTGTCTTCCATACCTCAGGTAGTCTCCCTGTTTCGATAGATGTGTTGAATATTGTTGTTAGGGGTACACATAGTGCCTCTGCTCCCTCTCTCAGGACCCATGGAGAGATGTTATCCGGCCCCATCGCCTTTGAGGTATCTAGCTCACTCAGCAGCCTCTTCACTTCTTCCTCGGTTGCATGTATTATGTCCAGCACTTGATGGTGTACCCCACCTCTCCGTCTTTCTGGAGTCCCTTCTGTCTCCTCTGTGAACACTTCTTTGAATCTCATGTTGAGTTCCTCACACACTTCGCAGTCGTTTCTTGTGATCTCTCCTCCTTCATTCCTTAGCCTGATCACCTGGTCCTTGACTGTTGTGTTCCTACTGATGTGGCTGTACAACAGCTTTGGGTCGGATTTGGCTTTCCCTGCTGTCATTTTCATATTGTCGTTGAACCTCTCTTCTTACCTGCTCATATTCATTTCTGGCTAGGACCTTGGGTGGCTTTAAAAAGAGATTGGACAAATATATGAGTGGGAGGGGCTGGGTTTGATTTGTGTCGTGAGTACGGGAATAAATTTTTAGGTAGTGGTGGTTTTGATAAGGACCTGCCTTGTATGGGCCAGTAGGCCTTCTGCAGTGTTCCTCCATTCTTATGTTCTTATGTTCTTATTCTCCTGGATCCTTTGCCTTCTATACTTCATCCATTCTCTAGCACACTTGGTTTTGGCCTCCCTGCACCTTTGGGTGAACCACGGGCTCATCCTGGCTTTTTCATTATTCCTGTTACCCTTGGGTACAAACCTCTCCTCAGCTTCCTTGCATATTGTTGTCACATATTCCATCATCTCGTCTACTGACTTCCCCGCCAGTTCTCTGTCCCACTGAACCCCGTTCAGGAAGTTCTTCATGCCCGCATAGTCCCCTTTCTTGTAGTTTGGCTTCATTCGTCTAGGCCTTCCTGCTTTCCCCTCCACTTGTAACTCTACTGTGTATTCGAAGCTTAAGACCATATGATCACTGGCCCCAAGGGGCCTATCATATGTGATGTCCTAAATATCTGCACTACTCAAGGTGAATATTAGATCCAGGCTCGCTGGTTCATCCTCTCCTCTCTCTCTGGTAGTGTCCCTTACGTGTTGGTGCATGAAGTTTTCCAGTACCACCTCCATCATCTTAGCCCTCCACGTTTCTGGGCCCCCATATGGTTCCAAGTTCTACCAATCGATTTCCTTGTGGTTGAAGTCACCCATGATTAGTAGCTTCGCCCTGCTCGCATGAGCCCTTCTAGCCACTTCAGCCAGTGTGTCAACCATCGCTCTATTAATCTCATCATGTGTGTGTGTGTGTGTGTGTGTGTGTGTCTTTGTACTCACCTCACCTAGTTGTACTCACCTAGTTGTGGTTGCAGGGGTCGAGTCACAGCTCCTGGCACCGCCTCTTCACTGGCCGCTACTCGGTCACTCTACCTGCTCCATGAGCTTTGTCATACCTCTCCTTAAAGCTACGTATGGATCCTTCCTCCACTACATCACTTCCCAGACTATTCCACTTCCTGACAACTCTGTGACTGAAGAAATACTTCCTAACATCCCTGTGGTTCATCTGAGTCTTCAACTTATAACTGTGACCCCTTGTTGCTGTGTCCCACTTCTGGAACATTCTGTCTCTGTCCACCTTGTCTATTCCTCTCAGTATTTTACATGTCGTTATCATATCCCCTGTATCTCTTCTGTCTTCCAATGTCGTCAGGTCGATTTCTCTTAACCTCTCCTCGTAGGACATACCCCTTAGCTCCGGGACTAGTCTTGTTGGAAACTTTTGCACTTTCTCTAGTGTCCTTACATGCTTGGCTACGTGAGGGTTCCAAACTGGCGCTGCATACTCCAGTATGGGCCTAACGTACACAGTGTACAGGGTCCTGAATGACTCCTTATTAAGATGTCGGAATGCTGTTCTTAGGTTTGCTAGGCGCCCGTATGCTGCACCAGTTATTTGGTTGATGTGCGCCTCAGGAGATGTGCCTGGTGTTATACTCACCCAAGATCCTTTTCTTTGAGTGAAGTCTGTAAGCTCTGGCCCCCTAGACTGTACTCCGTCTGCGGTCTTCTTTGCCCTTCATGACTTTGCACTTGGTGGGGTTGATTTCCAGGAGCCAATTGCTGGACCAGGCTTGCAGCCTGTCCAGATCCCTTTGTAGTTCTGCCTGGTCCTCGTCCGATTGAATTCTTCTCATCAACTTCACATCATCTGCAAACAGGGACACTTCGGAGTCTATCCTGTGTATACATGTGTGTGTGTATGTATGTGTATTCGCCTATTTGTGGCTGCAGGATCGAGTCACAGTTCCTGGCCCCGCCTCTTCCCTAGTTTCTACTAGGTTCACTCCCTGCTCCATGAGCTTTATCGTACTTCTTCTTAATGCTATGTATGGATCCTGTGTGTACTCACCTATTTGTGGTTACAGGGGTCTAGTCACAGCTCCTGGCCCCGCCTCTTCAATGGTCGCTACTAGGTCCAGTCTCTCCCTGTTCCATGAGCTTTATCATACCTGTGTGTGTGCGTGCTTGTGTGTACATAGCATTGTACACATCGCTTAATAATGTACACCCAGGCTCTTAAGCTGTCATTACTGCACAATAATTCACTTTTTTGTAATTGAAGCAGAAAACATGTCTGCAACGAGGAGTAGGAGGAGGAGGAGTAGGAGGAGGAGGAGTAGGAGGAGGAAGAGTAGGAGGAGGAGGAGTAGGAGGAGGAGGAGTAGGAGGAGGAAGAGTAGGAGGAGGAGAAGTAGGAGGAGGAGGAGTAGGAGGAGGAGGAGTAGGAGGAGGAAGAGTAGGAGGAGGAAGAGTAGGAGGAGGAGGAGTAGGAGGAGGAGGAGTAGGAGGAGGAAGAGTAGGAGGAGGAGGAGTAGGAGGAGGAAGAGTAGGAGGAGGAGAAGTAGGAGGAGGAGGAGTAGGAGGAGGAGGAGTAGGAGGAGGAAGAGTAGGAGGAGGAAGAGTAGGAGGAGGAGGGTAGGAGGAGGAAGAGTAGGAGGAGGAGAAGTAGGGAGGAGGGTAGGAGGAGGGAGTAGGAGGAGGAGTAGGAGGAGGAAGAGTAGGAGGAGGAGGAGGAGGAGTAGGAGGAGGAGGAAGTAGGAGGAGGAGGAGGAGTAGGAGGAGGAAGAATAGGAGGAGGAAGAGTAGGAGGAGGAGGAGGAGTAGGAGGAGGAAGAGAAGGAGGAGTAGGAGGAGGAAGTGATAAGGAGGAGTAGGAGGAGGAAGTAGGAGGAGGAGTAGGAGGAGGAAGAGTAGGAGGAGGAAGAGTAGGAGGAGGAGGAGTAGGAGGAGGAAGAGTAGGAGGAGGAGGAGTAGGAGGAGGAGGAGTAGGAGGAGGAAGAGTAGGAGGAGGAAGAGTAGGAGGAGGAGTAGGAGGAGGAAGAGTAGGGAGGAGGAGTAGGAGGAGGAAGAGTAGGAGGAGGAGGAAGAGTAGGAGGAGGAAGAGTAGGAGGAGGAGGAGTAGGAGGAGGAAGAGTAGGAGGAGAAGGAGTAGGAGGAGGGGAAGGGGTAGGAGGAGGAAAGTAGGAGGAGGAGGAGTAGGAGGAGGAGTAGGAGGAGGAAGAGTAGGAGGAGGAGTAGGAGGAGGAGGAGTAGGAGGAAGGGGGGTAGGAGGAGGAGATAGGAGGAGGAAGAGTAGGAGGAGAGGGGAGGAGGAAGGAGGAGGAGAAAAGTAGGAGGAGGAGAGGAGTAGGAGGGAAGAATAGGAGGAGGAAGAGTAGGAGGAGGAGGAGTAGGAGGAGGAAGAGTAGGAGGAGGAAGAGTAGGAGGGTGGAGGAGGAAGAGTAGGGAGGAGGAGGAGGAGTAGGAGGAGGGGGAGGAGGAGGAGGAGTAGGAGGAGGAAGAGTAGGAGGAGGAGGAGTAGGAGGAGGAGGAGTAGGAGGAGGAAGAGTAGGAGGAGGAGGAGTAGGAGGAGGAGGAGTAGGAGGAGGAAGAGTAGGAGGAGGAAGAGTAGGAGGAGGAGGAGTAGGAGGAGGAAGAGTAGGAGGAGGAGGAGTAGGAGGAGGAAGAGTAGGAGGAGGAGGAAGAGTAGGAGGAGGAAGAGTAGGAGGAGGAGGAGTAGGAGGAGGAAGAGTAGGAGGAGAAGGAGTAGGAGGAGGAAGAGAGGAGGAGGAGAAGTAGGAGGAGGAAGAGAGGAGGAGGGAGGAGGAGGAGGAGTAGGAGGAGGAGGAGTAGGAGGAGGAAGAGTAGGAGGAGGAAGAGTAGGAGTAGGAGGAGTAGGAGGAGGAAGAGTAGGAGGAGGAGTAGGAGGAGGAAGAGTAGGAGGAGGAAGAGTAGGAGTAGGAGGAGTAGGAGGAGGAAGAGGAGGAGGAGGAGTAGGAGGAGGGAAAAGTAGGAGGAGGAGGAGTAGGGAGGAGGAGGAGTAGGAGGAGGAAGAGTAGGAGGAGGAGGAGTAGGATAGGAAAGTAGGAGGAGTAGGAGTAGGAGGAGGAAGAGTAGGAGGAGGAGTAGGAGTAGGAGGAAGAGTAGGAGGAGGAGGAGTAGGAGGAGGAAGAGTAGGAGGAGGAAGAGTAGGAGTAGGAGGAGGAAGAGTAGGAGGAGGAAGAGTAGGAGGAGGAGGAGTAGGAGGAGGAAGAGTAGGAGGAGGAAGAGTAGGAGTAGGAAGAGTAGGAGTAGGAGGAGGAGGAGAGTAGGAGGAGGAAGAGTAGGAGGAGGAGGAGGAGGAGGAAGAGTAGGAGGAGTGGAGGAGGAAAGTAGGAGGAGGAGGAGTAGGAGGAGGAAGAGTAGGAGGAGGAAGAGTAGGAGGGGAGGGTAGGAGGAGGAAGAGTAGGAGGAAAGAGTAAGGGGAGGAAGAGTAGGAGGGGAAGAGAGAGAGGAGGAAGAGTAGGAGGAGGAGGGAGGAGGAGGAAAGTAGGAGGAGGAGGAGGAGGAGGAGGAAGAGTAGGAGGAGGAAGAGTAGGAGTAGGAGGAGGAAGAGTAGGAGGAGGAGGAGTAGGAGGAGGAAGAGTAGGAGGGGGGAAGAGTAGGAGGAGGGAGGAGTAGGAGGAGGAAGAGTAGGAGGAGGAGGAGTAGGAGGGAGGAAGAGTAGGAGGAGGAAGAGTAGGAGGAGGAAGAGTAGGAGGAGGAAGAGTAGGAGGGGGAGGAATAGGAGGAGGAAGAGTAGGAGGAGGAAGAGTAGGAGGAGGAAGAGTAGGAGGAGGAAGAGTGGAGGAGGAAGAGTAGGAGGAGGAGAGTAGGAGGAGGAAGAGTAGGAGGAGGAAGAGTGGAGGAGGAAGAGTAGGAGGAGGAAGAGTAGGAGGAGGAAGAGTAGGAGGAGGAAGAGTAGGAGGGGAGAGGTAGGAGGAGGAAGAGTAGGAGGAGGAAGAGTAGGAGGAGGAAGAGTGGAGGAGGAGGTAGGAGGAGGAGGAGTAGGAAGAGGAGGAGTAGGAGGAGGAAGAGTAGGAGGAGGAGGAGTAGGGGAGGAAGAGAGAGGAGGAGGGTAGGAGGAGGAGGAGTAGGAGGGAGGAAGAGAAGGAGGAGGAGGAGTAGGAGGAGGAAGAGTAGGAGGAGGAGGAGGTGAAGGAAGAAGATACTGGTAACGTATGAGTACCACGCAACCTCTCTTGTCATTGTCTTCTACCTTCTCTTCTTCTTCTTCCTCTTCTTCTCCTCTTCTTCTTCCTCTTCTTCTTCCT
>WNWK01010313.1:20000-31154 GCA_009830355.1 Cherax destructor | reverse complement strand
TATTACAAGCAATAGTAGTAGTAAAATAGTAGTATTACAAGCAGTAGTAGTAATATAATAGTAGTATTACAAGCAATAGTAGTAGTATAATAGTAGTATTACAAGCAGTAGTAGTAGTATAATAGTAGTATTACAATCAATAGTAGTAGTATAATAGTAGTATTACAAGCAGTAGTAGTAGTATTACAAGCAATAGTAGTAGTATAATAGTATAATAGTATCATGTTATCAATATTGTATAGCGTAATTACTATCAATAATAAACAAAGTGAAAAGCAGGGGTGCGGTGGGCAAAAGAAGGGAATACTGTATCAACATCCGTGGCCCCAGATTATTCAGCATCTTAGCAGATGATATCAGAAACACTGCTGTGACAAGTGTAGAAGTCTTCAAGAGGAAGCTGAACAAGTATCTTCACCAGGTGCCAAATCAACCAGGCTGTGATGGATATGTGGGGCGGCGGACCCACGAGCAGCAATAACCTGGTTGACCAGGCAAGTATTACAGACGAGCCCAGCCATGGGCCAGGCTAGTCTGGTGTAGAAAGAGTAGTAGAAAAATTCTCGAAACTCATCAAAGGTCCATCAGTCTTGGAGATATGAGGTGGTGAGTCCGTCAGCCTGGAGAAGAGTTCACCTCCATGGTCTGGAACAATATGAAGCCGAAGCATGAGAACGGTGTCTTAAATACCTTCGACAGTATTTAAGACCGCACGTAAACCAACGTAGGAACCACATCCCGGCTGGTCAGGTACTGACTTTATGGCTCCCTCTTGAAGACAACCAGGGGTCTAGAAGACAACCACGGGTCTTGAAGACAACCAGGGGTCTTGAAGACAGCCAAGGGTCTTGAAGACAGCCAAGTATCTTGAAGACAGCCAAGGGTCTTGAAGACAGCAAAGGGTCTTGAAAACAACCAGGGGTCTTGAAGACAGCCAAGGGTCTTGAAGACAGCCAGGGGTCTATTGGTAATCCCGCTTATGTATGCTGGGAGGCAGTTGAACAATACAAGGACATAATGTGAGGACTGTAGAACTGTACACAAAATATGAGATAATCATTCCCTCAACCCTGGTGTGTGAAGACTACACTACGGTGAAGACTACACTACGGTGAAGACTACACTACGGTGAAGACTACTGTAGTCTTGAAGACTACACTACGGTGAAGAGTAGGTAGCTACTTCAACTGTTTAAGAAGCTTGGAGGTGGGCAGTCCACAGGAGTGGGTGTAGAGGTGTGGAGTGGGTGGGGAGAGCTTTGAAGAGGGAAGGAGTTTGCTTTGATGTTGCTGGTGTGTTGTGAAAAAAATTAATTTTATAAAGATGAGAATACTGAAGTGTGTGTGTGTGTACTCACCTAATTGTGGTTGCTTGGGTCGATTCACAGCTCCTGGCCCCGCCTCTTCCCTGGTCGTTGCTATACTAGGTCACTCTTCCTGCTCCATGAGCTTTATCATACCTCTTCTTAAAGCTATGTATGGATCGTGCCTCCACTACATCACTCTCCAGATTGTTCCACTTCCTGACAACTCTATGACTGAAGAAATACTTCCTAACATCCCTGTGACTCATCTGAGTCTTCAACTTCCAGTTATGTCCCCTTGTTGTTGTGTCACATCTCTGGAACATTCTGTCTCTGTCCACCTTGTCGATTCCTCTCAGTATTTTATATGTCATTATCATATCCTCCCTGTCCCTCCTGTCTTCCAGTGTCGTCATGTTGATTTCTCTTAACCTCTCCTCGTAGGACATACCCCTTAGCTCCGGGACTAGTCTTGTTGCAAACCTTTGCACTTTCTCTAATTTCTTAACGTGCTTCACACACACAGACACACAGACACACAGACACACACACACACACACACACACACACACATACACACACACACACACACACACACACACACACACACACACACAATACATACAACCGAGGAAGAAGTGAAGAGGCTGCTGAGTGAGCTAGTTACCTCAAAGGCGATGGGGCCGGACAACATCTCTCCATGGGTCCTGAGAGAGGGAGCAGAGACGCTATGTGTACCCCTAACAACAATATTAAACACATCTATCGAAACAGTGAGACTACCTGAGGTATGGAAGACAGCAAATGTAGTCCCAATTTTTAAAAAAGGAGACAAAAAAACTACAGACCAGTGTCACTGACATGTATAGTATGCAAGGTCATGGAGAAGATTATCAGGAGAAGAGTGGTGGAGCATCTAGAAAGGAATGAGCTTATCAACGACGGCCAACACGGTTTCAGGGACATGAAATCCTGTGTCACAAACCTACTGGAGTTCTATGACAGGGTGACACCAGTAAAACAAGAGAGAGAGGGGTGGGTAGATTGCATTTTCTTGGACTGTAAGAAGGCGTTTGACACAGTTCCACACAAGAGATTAGTGCAAAAGCTGGAGGACCAGGCAGGGATAACAGAGAAGGCACTCCAATGGATCAGGAAATACCTGTCAGGAAGACAACAGCGAGTCATGGTACGCGGAGAGGTGTCAGAGTGGGCGCCGGTGACTAGTGGGGTTCCACAGGGGTCAGTCCTAGGACCAGTGTTGTTTCTGGTGTTTGTGAACGACATGACGGAAGGAATAGACTCCGAAGTGTCCCTGTTTGCAGATAATGTGAAGTTGATGAGAAGAATTCAATCGGACGAGGACCAGGCAGAACTACAAAGTGATCTGGACAGGCTGCAAGCCTGGTCCAGCAATTGGCTCCTGGAGTTCAACCCCACCAAGTGCAAAGTCATGAAGATTGGGGAAGGGCAAAGAAGACCGCAGACGGAGTACAGTCTAGGGGGACAGAGGCTACAAACCTCACTCAAGGAAAAAGATCTTGGGGTGAGTATAACACCAGGCACATCTCCTGAGGCGCACATCAACCAAATAACTGCTGCAGCATACGGGCGCCTAGTAAACCTAAGAACAGCATTCCGACATATTAATAAGGAATCGTTCAGGACCCTGTACACTGTGTACGTTAGGCCTATACTGGAATATGCAGCACCAGTTTGGAATCCACACCTAGCCAAGCACGTAAAGAAGCTAGAGAAAGTGCAAAGGTTTGCAACAAGACTAGTCCCGGAGCTAAGGGGTATGTCCTACGAGTAGAGGTTAAGGGAAATCGACCTGACGACACTGGAGGACAGGAGAGTTAGGGGGGGACATGATAACGACATATAAAATACTGAGAGGAATTGACAAGGTTGACAGAGACAGAATGTTCCAGAGATGGGACACAGCAACAAGGGGACACAGTTGGAAGTTGAAGACTCAGATGAATTACAGGGATGTTAGGAAGTATTTCTTCAGTCACAAAGTGGTCAAGAAGTGGAATAGTTTGGGAAGTGATGTAGTGGAGGCAGGTTCCGTACATAGGTTTAAGAAGAGGTATGATAAAGCTCATGGCGCAGGGAGAGTGACCCAGTAGCGACCAATGAAGAGGTGGGGCCAGGAGCTATGACTCGACCCCTGCAACCACAACAAGGTGAGTACACACACACAAACACACGCGTGGCGACAACCTCCATACACAGCTTCAAGAGACCGGAAGTCAGTGATGGCCATCAAAGTGATCCAGGAGACGGGGCCAGGAGCTGAGTCTCGACCCCCAACAACCACAACTCGGCGAGTACAACATCAAAGACTCTTCCAGAGTCAAAGATTTTGTGAGAGCAGATTCTATAAATCAATATAAATCATTAATAAAAGTCCTCTTGATTAAGTTCCCTAGTTCATGAGGGGCCCCTGAGGACTAAGGGCCCCTGAGGACTGAGGGGCCCCTGAGGACTGAGGGCCCCTGAGGACTGAGGGGCCCCTGAGGACTGAGAGCCCCTTCTTTACATACACACACACATACACACCTCGGGGCCAGGAGCTATGACGATCCCTGCAACCACAACTAGGTGAGTACACATACACACACACACACACACACACACATATATATATATATATATATATATATATATATATATATATATATATATATATATATATATATATATATATATATATATATATATAGGTAGTAGGTTGGTAGAGAGCAACCACCCAGGGAGGTACTACCGTCCTGCCAGGTGACTGTGAAGCAGAAACCTGAAACTGTTGTACATGATGGTAGGATTGCTGGTGTCTTTTTTCTGTCTCATAAACACGCTGGATAACAGGTATATCTAGCTACTTCTACTTACACTTTAGGTCACACTACACTGGCATACACATGCATATATATACATACACACATCTAGGTTTTTCTTCTTTTTCTTAATAGCTCTTGTTCTTTTTATTTTCTCTATTGTCCATAAGGAAGTGGAAAAGAATCTTTCCTCCGTAAGCCATGCGTGTCGTATGAGGCGACTAAGATGCCGGGAGCAATGGGCTAGTAACCCCTTCTCCTGTACAAATCTACTAAAAACGAGAAGAAGAAAAACTTTATAAAATTGGGTTGTCTGAATGTGCGTGGATGTAGTGCGGATGATAAGAAAGAGATGATTGCCGATGTTATGAATGAAAAGAAGTTGGATGTCCTGGCCCTAAGCGAAACAAAGCTGAAGGGGGTAGGCGAGTTTCAGTGGGGAGAAATAAATGGGATTAAGTCAGGAGTATCTGAGAGAGTTAGAGCTAAGGAAGGGGTAGCAATAATGTTGAAGGATCAGTTATGGAAGGAAAAGAGGGAATATAAATGTGTAAATTCAAGGATTATGTGGATTAAAATAAGGGTCGGATGCGAAAAGTGGGTCATAATAAGCGTGTATGCACCTGGAGAAGAGAGGAGTGTAGAGGAGAGAGAGAGATTTTGGGAGATGTTAAGCGAATGTATAGGAACTTTTGAACCAAATGAGAGAGTAATTGTGGTAGGGGACCTAAATGCTAAAGTGGGAGAAACATGCAGAGAGGGTGTAGTAGGTAAGTTTGGGGTGCCAGGTGTAAATGATAATGGGAGCCCTTTGATTGAACTTTGTATAGAAAGGGGTTTAGTTATAGGTAACCTTAAATCTGCTTTTGATGTTGCCAACAGACATGTAATCATTAGTGAACTTGCCAGAATGGATGTTGGAGGATGGCTTCTCCGCTGGATTAAAGGCTACCTGTCCAACAGAAAGTCTTCTGTGTTGTTCCAGGGGCATAGAAGTATAACTAAAGACTTTGAATTAGGAACCCCACAGGGAGGTGTGCTCAGTCCCACTCTATTCAATATTCTAATTAATGCCTTACTTAATGCTATGCCTAGCCAGCCCCATCATTATATGATCAGTTTTGCTGATGATATAATGATTCACACCACCGGATTCTCCAACACCCAAAACATCCTTAACCATGTACTAGCCTCGTGTCAAGACCTGGGGTTGATAATCTCTACTGATAAAACAAAGATACTCAATAGGCGTCCTCCTCGACAGAGAGGCACAGTTCGCCAGATCCAGTTGCATGATGGGTCTCTTTTAGAATATGTAAACAGATACAGGTATCTAGGCTTTGAGGTCCCACTACTTGGACCTGTTGTAACGAGACTTTGTCGTCAATACAAAGAAAGGCTGAGAGCACTTAGAGTTGTGGCAGGGTTTCACCCCAGGTATGGTGCTAATGTTAAAATTGTGAAAATGATGTATCTTGCTTATATTAGATCATTAGTTGATTATGCTGCCCCACTACTTGCTCTTGTGTCTGACTGGAAGCTTGGAGGGTTGGAAAAACTGAAGAACGAAGCAATGAGGATCATTTTAGGATGCCCTCGTACTGCCAAAATTTTAAATATGCAGAAAGAACTTGATATTCCAAGCATCAGAGATCGTGTTACTGAAAGAAATATCCTAATTGGGGTTAATATGCTCAGGCAAGCCCATTCAAACCCATGCACAGAAGCCCTCCAAACTTTCCTCAGCACTGGTGAACATCCCTCCAGATGGATCGAAAAAACTGGAACCGACCTATGCATGAATCAGATACATGATCTGTGGCAAGTAAGGCAACAGCGGCACTTCTCCGCTCCATGGAATATTACCCCATTCCAAACTACCATCCCTCCATTTCCCCCCAAACTACTTCTTAAATCACAACCAAAGCTTCGCCTTGAAGCCAAACATGATGCCTTAAACTGTATTGATAATTTAGCCAAACAGCACACTCTCTCACAAATTATTTACGTTGATGGTTCTGTTCACCAATCCACTGGTGCAGCTGGTAGTGCTGCTGTTGTCATACAGAGTGATGGCTCTCTTAAAGAAATTGGAGCACGCATCAATAACTGGGCCTCTACCCTTCAGACAGAACTGTTTGCCATACTCCTTGCACTCAAATGCGTCCATGTATCTAAGGTTAACTCTCTAATTGTAACTGATTCTCTGTCATCCATAAATGCTCTCAACTCATCAAGTATAACTTGTAGCATGCTCGTGTCAGAAGCCAGGCACAGGTATGGTAGGATTCTGGATAGTAGAGTCAGAGTGCACATGCTGTGGATTCCATCTCACATTGGTCTTCAGATGCATGATAGAACTGATAAATTGGCTAAGTTTTATGCTTTCAAAGAGGGGATAGATTACAATCTTGGCTTGTCAGTTAGCAGTTTGAGAACAATAATACGAAAAGAACTTCAACTGAATTTTATTGACTTAAGACTCAGGAGTTTGACACCAGTCAGTCCATCTATCATCATTCTATCATGCAGGAGGAGCCACATGTCTATGGTGCATCCAACAAAATAAGCAGACTCTTGGATGTCACTACCGCCCGCCTCCGGCTGGAGTTACAAGTATCTTTGGCAGGTTAAATCACCACCACCAGATGTAGACCAAACAAGATGTAAACTTTGCCAGTTGGATTATTGTCACACCCTGCGTCATTATGTACTGGAGTGCGATAAAATTAATGAATTCAGAGACTACTCATTCAGAAATGTTCAAGATATGTCAAAGTATTTTATCCACAGTGGTATATTACAGACCATTCTGGAAAAATACCCTGACTTTGCTCCCTGTAAATAAAGCATTGACACGTGTGTGTGTGTGTGTGTGTGTATGTACATGTGTGTATGTGTATGTGTGTATGTATATACATGTATGCGTGTGTATGTGTATATGTATATGTGTGTGTGTGTGACCCAACAATTAAAATTTGCACCAATAACTCATTACAGTTGTGGCTGGGTGTAGACTAATAGATTGCTCATTGCTTTATAATTTGTTCATGAGTGCAACCATGTACAGACGTAAGTAAATTTACTTACATGATTCATTACCTTGTAACTAGTGAATTAATTACCATTGTACCTTGTTCAGCTATCAAAACTTTGGGGCCCAGTCTCTGGACCCTATATATACCTCTGTAATCTGCAAATACCTTTGTAACTTGTCATGATTGTGACCATCTGAGTTCATTACCTTTGTAACTTGCTCAGCCATCAAACTTTGAGGTCCAGTCCCTGGACCCATTATGTACCTCTGTAATCTTTTGACTACCGCCCACAGGATGGGTATGGGGTGCATAATAAAGATATCAAACTAAAGTTATAGGTAATACATATTTTAAGAAGAAGAGGATAAATAAGTATACAAGATATGATGTAGGGCGTAATGACAGTAGTTTGTTGGACTATGTATTGGTAGATAAAAGACTGTTGAGTAGACTTCAGGATGTACATGTTTATAGAGGGGCTACAGATATATCAGATCACTTTTTAGTTATAGCTACAGTGGGAGTAAAAGGTAGATGGGATACAAGGAAAATAGAATCAGTAAGTAAAAGAGAGGTGAAGGTTTATAAACTAAAAGAGGAGGCAGTTAGGGTAAGATATAAACAACTATTGGAGGATAGATGGGCTAGTGAGAGTGTAGGCAATGGGGTCGAAAATGTATGGGGTAGATTTAAAAATGTAGTGTTAGAGTGTTCAGCAGAAGTTTGTGGTTACAGGCGAGTGGGTGCGGGAGGGAAGAGGAGAGATTGGTGGAATGATGATGTAAAGAGAGTAGTAAGGGAGAAAAAGTTAGCATATGAGAGGTTTTTACAAAGTAGAAGTGATGCAAGGAGGGAAGAGTATATGGAGAGAAAAAGAGAGGTTAAAAGAGTGGTGAAGCAATGTAAAAGAGAGCAGATGAGAGAGTGGTGAGATGTTATCAGCAAATTTTGTTGAAAATAAGAAAAAGTTTTGGAATGAGATTAATAAGTTGAGGAAGCCTAGAGAACAAATGGATTTGACAGTTAAAAATAGGAGAGGAGAGTTATTAAATGGAGAGTTAGAGGTATCGGGAAGATGGAGAGAATATTTTGAGGAGTTGTTAAATGTTGATGAAGACAGGGAAGCTGTGATTTCGTGTGTAGGGCAAGGAGGAATAACATCTTGTAGAAGTGTGGAAGAGCCAGTTGTGGGTGTAGGGGAAGTTCGTGGGGCAGTGGGTAGAATGAAAGGGGGTAAGGCAGCTGGGATTGATGGGATAAATATAGAAATGTTAAAAGCAGGTGGGGATATAATTTTGGAGTGGTTGGTGCTATTATTTAATAAATGTATGGAAGAGGGTAAGGTACCTAGGGATTGGCAGAGAGCGTGTATTGTTCCTTTGTATAAAGGCAAAGGGGACAAAAGAGAGTGCAAAAATTATAGGGGAATAAGTCTGTTGAGTGTACCTGGTAAAGTGTATGGTAGAGTTATTATTGAAAGAATTAAGAGTAAAACAGAAAGCAGGATAGCAGATGAACAAGGGGGCTTTAGGAAAGGTAGGGGGTGTGTAGACCAAGTGTTTACAGTGAAACATATAGGTGAACAGTATTTGGATAAGGGTAAAGATGTTTTTGTGGCATTTATGGATTTGGAAAAGGCGTATGATAGGGTAGATAGGGGGGCAATGTGGCAGATGTTGCAGGTGTATGGAATAGGAGGAAGGTTACTGAAAGCAGTGAAGAGTTTTTATGAGGATAGTGAGGCTCAGGTTAGAGTGTGTAGGAGGGAAGGGGACTATTTCCCAGTAAAGTGGGCCTTAGACAAGGATGTGTGATGTCACCGTGGTTGTTCAATATATTTATAGATGGGGTTGTAAGAGAAGTGAATGCGAGGGTCTTGGCAAGAGGTGTTGGGCTAAAAGATAAAGAAGCAAATACAAAGTGGGAGTTGTCACAGTTGCTTTTGCTGATGACACTGTGCTTTGGGAGATTCTGAAGAGAAGCTGCAGAGGTTGGTGGATGAATTTGGTAGGGTGTGTAAAAGAAGAAAATTGAAAGTGAATATAGGAAAGAGTAAGGTGATGAGGATAACAAAAGAATAGGTGACGAAAGATTGGATATCAGATTGGAGGGAGAGAGTATGGAGGAGGTGAATGTATTCAGATATTTGGGAGTGGACATGTCGGCGGATGGGTCTATGAAGGATGAGGTGAATCATAGAATTGATGAGGGAAAAGGGTGAGTGGAGCACTTCGGAGTCTGTGGAGACAAAGAACCTTGTCCATGGAAGTAAAGAGGGAATGTATGAGAGTATAGTTATACCAACGCTCTTATATGGGTGTGAAGCATGGGTGATGAATGTTGCAACGAGGAGAAGGCTGGAGGCAGTGGAGATGTCATGTCTGAGGTCAATGTGTGGTGTGAATATAATGCAGAGAATTCGGAGTTTGGAAATTAGGAGGAGGTGCGGGATTACCAAAACGATTGTCTAGAGAGCTGAGGAGGGGTTGTTGAGGTGATTTGGACATGTAGAGAGAATGGAACGAGACAGAGTGACTTCGAGAGTGTATAAATCTGTAGTGGAGGGAAGGCGGGGTAGGGGTCGGCCTAGGAAAGGTTGGAGGGAGGGGTAAAGGAAGTTTTGTGTGCGAGGGGCTTGGACTTCCAGCAAGCATGTGTGAGCGTATTTGATAGGAGTGAATGGAGGCATATGGTTTTAATACTTGACGTGCTGTTGGAGTGTGAGCAAAGTAACATTTATGAAGGGATTCAGGAAACCGGCAGGCCGGACTTGAGTTCTGGAGATGGGAAGTACAGTGCCGGCACTCTAAAGGAGGGGTGTTAATGTTGCAGTTTTATAACTGTAGTGTAAAGCACCCTTCTGGCAAGAGAGTGATGGAGTGAATGATGATGAAAGTTTTTCTTTTTCGGGCCACCCTGCCTTGGTGGGAATCGGCCGATGTGTTAATAAAAAAAAAAAAAAAAATATATATATATATATATATATATATATATATATATATATATATATATATATATATATATATATATATATATATATATATATATATATATATATATACACATATTATTACGATTATTATTGTTATTTGTATTACAATTATTATTATTATAATTGTTTGTAGTATTATTATCATGTGTTGATGGACTAATCAAGGCGTCAGATCCACTTGGGAGATATCTCACTATCTCTGGTGAGATAGCGTGTCACTGGCGGCTCGGTCACTGCCATGACAGTGCTGCTGGGGGGTGGGGGAGGACTCTTGATCCAAGAAATGGGAGGTACCTTCGTCTTCCTCGAATCGAAGTAGATATATAAACAAGTTTTTTCACGGTCAAGTTTCAGCTGTGCCCTTGTGTACCTGTTTCCCGCTTCTCAAAGCAACACCTCTCTGTTCATCCTATAAATTCCTCTGTATTTTGTACGTTGTTATTATGTCTCCCCTTGGTCTTCCTGTCCTCCAGTGTTGTCAGGTTGAGTTCCCTTAAGCACTCCTCGTAGGACATACCCCTTAGTTCCGGGACTAGTCTTGTTGCAAACCTTTGCACTTTCTCTAATTTCTTGATGTGCCTGACCAGGTGTGGGTTCCAAACTGGTGCTGCATACTCCAGTATGGGCCTGACGTACACGGTGTACAGAGTCTTGAATAACTCCTTACTTAGATATCTAAAAGATGCTCATAAATTTGTCTGGTGAGCAGATGCTGCAGCAGTTATATGGTTGATGTGCGCACTAGGAGATGTGCTCAGTATTATACTCACCCCAAGATCCTTCTTCTTGAGTGAGTTTGCAGCCTGTACTCCGTCTGTGGTCTTTTATGTCCTCCGACCTTCATAACTTAGCACTTGCTATGGTTGAATTCTAGCAGCCACTTGTCAGACCAGACCTGCAGCTTGTCCAGATCCATTGGTAGTCTTTCTTGATTGTTTTTATTAAGTGTCATGTCACCTCTAACTCTTATCTCATGCC
>WNWK01010313.1:0-15000 GCA_009830355.1 Cherax destructor | reverse complement strand
TCTCAGTAGGTAGACACTGTGTCTCAGTAGGTAGACACTGTGTCTCAGTAGGCAGACACTGTGTCTCAGTAGGTAGACACTGTGCTTGTCTGTAGAGGAACTTCAGTCTGGCATTCGCTTTCTTTACTACACTGTTCCCTATCAATTCTCCTGACATGCATGGGTCAAAGGGGATTCCCAGATATTTTACTGAGGAAACTGAGATGATGGATTCCCCATTTCACCGGACATTAAAATTATTTGCCCTTCTAAGTTTATATTTCGTGCCAAAGAGTATGATTTCTGTTTTCCCGAGGTGTAACGATAGTTTGTTGTTTACTAAACATTTCCTGCAGGATTCCAGTTCCAGTGTTATTACATTAGCTGTATATTGTGGGTCTTTACCTGACACTAACAGAGCACTGTCATCCGCATACAGTAGGAGTTTGCACTTAACACTGATGGGCATGTCGTTTACATAACATAGAAATAATAAGGGACCCAGAAAACTACCTTAAGAACTTAACATGCTATCGGCAGGGGTTGTGATTCTGTTTTGTTGATTTTGACAATTTGTTTTCTGTTACTAAGATAGGACTTAAACCAGTCTACGGAACCTATGCCGATAGCTTAAAGTTTCTTACATAATATATTGTGGTTGACAGTATCGAAGGCCTTTTGCAAGTCTAAGGTCACCATACCTGTGAGATTCCCTATCGATATTTAAGTTCCTATTTAATCCATCAGATTAATTAGGGAGGTGTCGGTTGAGTAAGATCTCCTAAAGCCTGATTGGTAACTATGAAGAATGTTGTTGTCATTAAGATACTTAACTCCTTGACAGCTTTATCAAGTTATGTTTCACTCAGTGTAGAGCTTTATCAAGTTATGTTTCACTCAGTGTAGAGCTTTATCAAGTTATGTTTCACTCAGTGTAGAGCTTTATCAAGTTATGTTTCACTCTGTGTAGAGCTTTATCAAGTTATGTTTCACTCAGTGTAGAGCTTTATCAAGTTATGTTGCACTCTGTGTAGAGCTTTATCAAGTTATGTTTCACTCAGTGTAGAGCTTTATCAAGTTATGTTTCACTCAGTGTAGAGCTTTATCAAGTTATGTTTCACTCAGTGTAGAGCTTTATCAAGTTATGTTTCACTCAGTGTAGAGCTTTATCAAGTTATGTTTCACTCAGTGTAGAGCTTTATCAAGTTATGTTTCACTCAGTGTAGAGCTTTATCAAGTTATGTTTCACTCAGTGTAGAGCTTTATCAAGTTATGTTTCACTCAGTGTAGAGCTTTATCAAGTTATGTTTCACTCAGTGTAGAGCTTTATCAAGTTATGTTTCACTCAGTGTAGAGCTTTATCAAGTTATGTTTCACTCAGTGTAGAGCTTTATCAAGTTATGTTTCACTCAGTGTAGAGCTTTATCAAGTTATGTTTCACTCAGTGTAGAGCTTTATCAAGTTATGTTTCACTCAGTGTAGAGCTTTATCAAGTTATGTTTCACTCAGTGTAGAGCTTTATCAGTTGGGTAAAACCTACCTAGCATGCCCATTAAAGCCAGGGACACCACGGAGAACTACTCCCGTAGCACGATTGGTAGCGCACTTATCTCACACACTGAGGTCCGGGGGTCGATCCCCGGTACGGGTGAAAACATTAGGGCGTTTCCTTAAGACACCTGCTGTCACTGTTCACCTAGCAGTAAGTAGGTACATGGGTGTTAGTCACCTTACACCTGCTGTCCATGTTCACCTAGCTGTAAAATTGGTACATGGGTGTTAGTTACCTTATACCTGCTGTTGTCCATGTTCACCTAGCAGTAAAATAGGTACCTGGGTTTTAGGCGACTGGTGTGGGTCGCATCCTGGGACAAAATTGATCTAATTTGCCCGAAATGCTCTGCATAACAAGGAGCTTTCTATATAGTAGTATGTCATTGATGTCAGCTATGGTCTGTATACCTTGTACTTGTAGAAATAAAGATTATTATATTATTAATTGTACTCACCTAATCGTGGCTGTAGGGGGTCGGTTCACATGGCCTTGCAATGTTACATGAAGGGGTTGGATTTAAATGGGACTTAAACATGAATTAATAGGGTTATCAAAGCTTATTGCTTGGTTAGCACTGATTATGGGTTGGGCAAATACTTTTGTTAGTGGGTTTGTGTTTGAGAAAGCCCTGCCTAGCATGGGCCAGTAGGCCTGCTGCAGTGCTCCTCATTTCTTATGTGAGACTTACCTGGTCCAGGGGATCCCCTGTGTTGCACAGTAATGCACATATCATTATCCAAGGGGAACTTGTCACAGTTGAGCATTTCTGGCCAGGGAAAACTGTAAGTTTGCATTCTGCTCTCACAACCTCTCCTGACAGCCTCACACAGGCTGCGACAGGGGTAGATAGGGCTCTCTAGACAGACAGGAGTAAAGAGAGAGCAGAGGAAGAGCTGGGTGTTAGGGTGACAGCGGAGGTTAAGCAGGGGTACCCAGTACCCTGCTTGTTGCTGGGCCTCCTTCAGGGTGTCGTGTTCCAGTAAGTTGGGCAAACGCATTTTGTCGTAGTCTATACCCGAGCAGAGGGGCATGTTCTGGGGTATGTCGACGCATGTCGGTTCCTGGGGGCGGCCCCCGATCACCCCCCAGTCGGCGAAATAGGGACTTGTCTCCCCTTGGGTCGTTCCCAGGGGGAGAATCAGCCAGATGGCTGGGAAAGCCAGCCAGGAGGGCATTACGGACCGCACGCACACACAGCCAGACATACACTGGCTCGTAGACCTGAAGTCGGCCCCTCGGCCGACCGTGCCGCTACGGACACGTACGTACACACACGTACGTGTGCACGGATGTGCATATACCTGTACACATAACTAGTCTCTGGAGATGCGTTGTATGGGCGGGAGTAGCGTGGGTGGCTGTGCTAGTTAGGGTGGGTGAGTGGTATGTTGGGTGGGCGACGCCACCCACCCGCCCATCTGTGTGGGTGAAGGCCGACCCACTAGTCTGCTGCTGACACTGCTTTATTGCTCAGCCACGCCACTGCTACCCACATGCTACCCACACACGCTATCCACACATGCTATCCACACGCTACCCACACAAGCTACCCACACACGATACCCACACACACTACCCACACACATTACCCACACACGATACCCACACATACTACCCACACACAGTACCCACACAGCACCCACACACTACCCACACATACTACCCACACACAGTACCCACACAGCACCCACACACACTACCCACAAACACTACCCTCACATGCTATATATATGTCAGTAAAGACTGTAATAGAATAAATACCACAAGGGAGACTTGAAGCAAGTAGCAGGTCATGGAATAGGAGAAATTATATGTATATCGAGGCGTTGTTAATATGTTTATTTAGTTACGTGTCCACTTAATACAATTACCATACATAGTAGCATATGTGTAAATTACCCAACACGTTAATAATAAAATGTCAGTGCAAGTGACATATTATTATTATTACTATTATTATTATTATTATTATTATTATTATTATTATTATTATTTTTATTATTATTATTATAATTGTCAATTTTTTTTATTGTTGTTATTATTATTGTAGTTCTTAGATGAATGGTTCAGAGAACCGACAAGTTATAAATTAGACACATATGCAATACTTGGGTATCTTTATTGAGGAAACGTTTCGCCACACAGTGGCTTCATCAGTTCTTGGAGTTCTTGGTTGAAGATGGAACAGATGGAAGAATGGAACAGACTGCCTGCACATGTCAAAGCCAGTCATAGCATGAGCCAGTTCAAAAAGACAGCCAAAAGGTACCTAATGAATGTAGCGACAGAAAGAGAGGAGAATGATTTTTTATTTTTTTAGCTAACACACATGTATATATAAATAACTCTTTTTACCTTATACCTAGTATACATATATCCTTTATAATATAATAACATATATATCCTACAATGTATAATTTTAAGGTACTAAAAGGACCCCAATGGAAATAAGTCACTCTGTCTGACTTTTTGGGTTATGCTGGAAGGTTCTCTACACATATGCTGCTATGTATGATGATCTATGTAACTGTATTTGTGTATACATGAATAAACTTACTTATGGACAACAGTGAACAACACACAAATAACCCACACATAGGAAAGAGGAGCTTACAACACCGTTTCGGTCCTACTTGTGACCATTTACAAAGTCACACGCAGGTTTGCCAGGACAGGTCCTGGTCCAGGTCTTCTTCCAGTGGTGACTCGGCAGTGGCTCCTGAAGGAGTGTCGGGGTTGGTACAAGTGGTGTAAAGTCTACAGCCCCACGACAGTAAGTCTTCTGCAGGTCAAGCGGAGTACCACTTACAGCCCTGTGGTGGGGGCAGCCCTATGACAAGGGCGCGGTGAGGGACAAAAGAATAAAGGACCTAGTACGAGAGGAGGGGTAGGGACGTGACCAAGAGAGGAAGAAAAAGAAGTAGTGGTAAGGCTGGTAGTGGAAGTAGTAGTAGAAATAGTTGTGTTAGTGTGACTTGTAAATATGGTCCAAGTTGGACCGAAACGTCCTTGTAAACTTCTATGTGCGGGTTATTTGTGTATTGTTTCAATCACGTTATTGTGCCTTTTTGTTTCTTAGGTAACTGTCAGTTTACATAAATAAGAGAAATCAGAGTGAGGACGCGTCACAAGTGGTGTTCCACAGGGGTTAGTGTTACGCCCCTTGTTGTTCCATAGGGGTCAGTGTTAAGCCCCTTGTTGTTCCATAGGGGTCAGTGTTAAGCCCCTTGTTGTTCCATAGGGGTCAGTGTTAAGCCCCTTGTTGTTCCATAGGGGTCAGTGTTAAGCCTCTTGTTGTTCCATAGGGGTCAGTGTTGAGCCCCTTCTTGTTCCACAAGGGTCAGTGTTGAGCCCCTTGTTGTTCTACAGGGGTCAGTGTTGGGCTCCTTGTTGTTCCACATGGGTCAGTGTTGGGCTCTTTGTTGTTCCACATGGGTCAGTGTTGGGCTCCTTGTTGTTCCACAGGGGTCAGTGTTGGGTCCCTTGTTGCTCCACAGGGGTCAGTGTTGGGCTCTTTGTTGTTCCACATGGGTCAGTGTTGGGCTCCTTGTTGTTCCACAGGGGTCAGTGTTGGGTCCCTTGTTGCTCCACAGGGGTCAGTGTTGGGCTCTTTGTTGTTCAACATGGGTCAGTGTTGGGCTCCTTGTTGTTCCACAGGGGTCAGTGTTGGGTCCCTTGTTGCTCCACAGGGGTCAGTGTTGGGCTCCTTGTTGTTCCACAAGGGTCAGTGTTGGGCCCCTTGTTCCACAGGGGTCAGTGTTGGGCACCTTGTTGTTCCACAGGGGTCAGTGTTGGGCTCCTTGTTCCACAAGGGTCAGTGTTGGGCTCTTGTTGTTCCACAGGGGTCAGTGTTGGGCCCCTTGTTGTTCCACAGTGGTCAGTGTTGGGTCCCTTGTTGTTCCACATGGGTCAGTGTTGGGCTCCTTGTTGTTCCATAAGGGTCAGTGTTGGGCATCTTGTTGTTCCACAAGGGTAAGTGTTGGGCCCCTTGTTGTTCCACAGGGGTCAGTGTTGGGTTCCTTGTTGTTCCACAAGGGTCAGTGTTGGGTCCCTTGTTGTTCCACAGGGGTCAGTGTTGGGTCCCTTGTTCTATAAGGGTCAGTGTTGGACCCCTTGTTGTTCCACAAGGGTCAGTGTTGGGTCCCTTGTTGTTCCACAGGGGTAAGTGTTGGGCCCCTTGTTGTTCCACAGGGGTCAGTGTTGGGTCCCTTGTTCTATAAGGGTCAGTGTTGGGCCCCTTGTTGTTCCACAAGGGTCAGTGTTGGGTCCCTTGTTGTTCCACAGGGGTCAGTGTTGGGCCCCTTGTTGTTCCACAGGGGTCAGTGTTGGGCCCCTTGTTGTTCCACAGGGGTCAGTGTTGGGCTCCTTGTTGTTCCACAAGGGTCAGTGTTGGACCCCTTGTTGTTCCACAGGGGTCAGTGTTGGACCCCTTGTTGTTCCACAAGGGTCAGTGTTGGACCCCTTGTTGTTCCACAGGGGTCAGTGTTGGACCCCTTGTTGTTCCACAAGGGTCAGTGTTGGGTCCCTTGTTGTTCCACAGGGGTCAGTGTTGGGCCCCTTGTTGTTCCACAGGGGTCAGTGTTGGGCTCCTTGTTGTTCCACAAGGGTCAGTGTTGGACCCCTTGTTGTTCCACAGGGGTCAGTGTTGGACCCCTTGTTGTTCCACAAGGGTCAGTGTTGGACCCTTGTTGTTCCACAGGGGTCAGTGTTGGACCCTTGTTGTTCCACAAGGGTCAGTGTTGGGCCCCTTGTTGTTCCACAGGGGTCAGTGTTGGACCCCTTGTTGTTCCACAAGGGTCAGTGTTGGACCCCTTGTTGTTCCACAGGGGTCAGTGTTGGACCCCTTGTTGTTCCACAGGGGTCAGTGTTGGGCTCCTTGTTGTTCCACAAGGGTCAGTGTTGGACCCCTTGTTGTTCCACTGTGGTCAGTGTTGGACCCCTTGTTGTTCCACAAGGGTCAGTGTTGGACCCCTTGTTGTTCCACAAGGGTCAGTGTTGGACCCCTTGTTGTTCCACAGGGGTCAGTGTTGAACCCCTTGTTGTTCCACTGGGGTCAGTGTTGGGCCCCTTGTTGTTCCACAAGGGTAAGTGTTGGACCCCTTGTTGTTCCACAGGGGTCAGTGTTGAACCCCTTGTTGTTCCACAGGGGTCAGTGTTGGGCTCCTTGTTGTTCCACAAGGGTAAGTGTTGAACCCCTTGTTGTTCCACAGGGGTCAGTGTTGAACCCCTTGTTGTTCCACAGGGGTCAGTGTTGGACCCCTTGTTGTTCCACAGGGGTCAGTGTTGGGCTCCTTGTTGTTCACAATTTTCATAAACGACATAGTATATGAAGGAATAAATAGCAACATAAACAAGTTTGCTGATGACACCAAAATAGGCCGTCGAATTCACTCTGAGGAGGACACTAGAGAGCTCCAGGAAGATCTGAATAGACTGACGCAGTGGTCTGTGAAGTGGCAGATACAGTTTAATATAGACAAAAAATACAAATTTCTAAACCATGGCACTTACAAACTAAATAATGTACATCTCGAATCAAACACTTGTGCAATATGAATCTTTTAAGATACCCAAGTGTTACACAAGTGTTACATAAGTGTACACCTCATATAAATGTACACCTCATTTATACCTATGTAGTTCAACATTGTATTATGTCTAAATAAATTATTATTATTATTATTATTATAAGACACTTCTAAACTTCTTAACTGAGGTAGTTAATTAAACCTAACATCATTGCTTGACAGAGAAGCATTACTGGCTGTCATCCTTGCCTACTGTTATGTCTACATTATATCTAGTCTCACAGGAATACAGCATTATTATTATTATTATTATTATTATTATTATTATTGTATCATTATTATTATTATTATTATTATTATTGTATCATTATTATTGTATCATTATTATTATTATTGTATCATTATTATTTTCATTATCATCATTATTAATAGCATTACCATATTATTGTCATCATCATCATCATTATTATTATTAACCATATTATTACCTTGCCATCATCATTTCATTATCACTGTCATTATTGTCATTATAATAATTATTATAATGATCATCATGCAAGCATTCGGACGAGTGGAGAATGTAAACAAAGGCTGGCTGGAGGCCAGGCAGAGGACCACCTAGGTGCAATATTTTTACTTTTTTTTTTTTGTTTTGCTAATTTCTGGTGAGTGATGGAGTTAGTGGAGTGACGGAGGGGTCAGACACTCCATGTGGAGGGCAGCAACTGGTGACTGGAGTCACGACGCTCGAAATATGTGGCGAAAATGTGGGTTATAGACGGGTTAGTGCTTATCCAAACCAGTTTCAAGGTTGTTGTTTTTTTTTGCTTGTATTAATGTGTATTTTTTGCTTGTATTAATGTATTTTTTGCTTGTATTAATGTGTATTTTTTGCTTGTGTTAGTGTGTATTTTTTGCTTGTGTTAATGTGTATTTTTTGCTTGTATTAATGTGTATTTTTTGCTTGTATTAATGTGTATTTTTTGCTTGTATTAATGTGTATTTTTTGCTTGTGTTAATTGTATTTTTTGCTTGTATTAATGTGTATTGTTTGCTTGTATTAATATGTATTGTTTGCTTGTATTAATGTGTATTGTTTGCTTGTATTAATGTGTATTTTTTGCTTGTGCATTTTTTTGCTTGTACTACAGTGGTATCCCGAGTTTCGAACTGCTCCCAACTCTACCAATTATGTAAGTGTATTATTGTAAGTGCTTTTGTAAGTGTATTTTTGGGGGTCTGAAATGGACTAATCTAATTTACATTATTCCGTATGGGAACAAATTCGTTTGGTAACGGCACTTGAACAGCCTTCTGGAACGAAGAAAGTTTGAAACTCGAGGTACCACTGTATTGTGTTTTTTTGCTTGTATTATTGTTTTTTCTTGTATTATTGTGTTTTTTTTGGCTTTTATTATTGTGTTTTTTGCCAATATTAATGTGTTTTTTGCTTATACAGTGGTCCCCCGCCTAACAAGCAAAATTCATTCCAGAAGCCTGCTCAAGTGTCATTACCGAACGAATTTACTTCCTTAAGAAATAATGTCACGTAGGTTAGTCTATTTCAGACCCCCAAAAATACACTTCCACAAGCACTTAAAATATTATACTTACATAATTGTACGATTTCCGGGGTGCTCGTTAGGTGGGGGACCACTGTATTAATTACCTTCCATAATTTATTCATTCATTCTCTCTCTCTTTCTCTCTCTTATTCTCTCTCTCTCTCTCTCTCTCTCTCTCTCTCTCTCTCTCTTTCTCTCTTATTCTCTCTCTCTCTCTCTGTCTCTCTGTCTCTGTCTCTGTCTCTCTCTCTGTCTGTCTGTCTGTCTGTCTGTCTGTCTGTCTGTCTGTCTGTCTGTCTGTCTGTCTGTCTCTCTCTCTCTCTCTCTCTCTCTCTCTCTCTCTTCTCTCTCTCTCTCTCTCTCTCTCTCTCTCTCTCTCTCACTCACTCTTGTACACTTTTCTTCCCCAGACACATAAACACATTAACCCACATCTCACATCCCATCTTGATTCTTATCAATATAATTATTTAAGTTAAACACTTATAGACCCACTTCCCTCATGGCAGATGGTTGAAGCCTTTCATTGTCACATACGTAGTTCTATGTCATTGATGCTAGTCTTGCATGTACAGTATAACCCATGTATCCACAGATTCTGTTACCCTGGTTTCAATTATGATGATGAAATAGAGCTCAAAGTGGCGGAAATAATCAAATTTTAGCGACTTTCTCGAACAATTATGTAAGTGTATTATTGTAAGTGCTTTTGTAAGTGTATTTTTGGGGGTCTGAAATGGACTAATCTAATTTACGTTATTCCTTATGGAAACAAATTTGTTCGGTAACGGCACTTGAACAGCCTCCTGGATCGAATTATGGCCAAAACTCGGGGTTCCACTGTATTTTATTATCAAAGAACCAGGGTAAAGCTTCCATTGTTTGTGTGATGATGGATTCAAATTGAAGGAGAGACTTGGGGACATAACCAATGAACATAGCAAAGGTTGCTTTAGTGGCTGTAATGCCTACACAGTGGACCCTCGGTTAACGAAATTAATCCGTTCCAGGAGCTATTACTTAATCTGAATCTTTCGTAATCCGAACCCTTATTTCCCATAAGAAATAATGTAAATACAATTAATCCGTTCCACAAAAAAAAATATTCACAATAAATATAATATAAATAACATTTATACTTACCTTTATTGAAGAGACTTGCAGGCATCTGGAAGATAGGGAGGATGACAGGGGCAATGTGTTAGTGGTTGGAAGGGGAATCCCCCTCCAAAAGGACTTCAGGTAACAAGTCCCTCTCTGGGGTTACTTCCCTTCTTTTTCTTTTAATGCATGAATGCTACACTCCCTGCATGCCTGCTACACTCCCTGCATGCCTGCTACACTCCCTGCATGCCTGCTACACTCCCTGCATGCCTGCTACACTCCCTGCATGCCTGCTACACTCCCTGCATGCCTGCTACACTCCCTGCATGAATGCTACACTCCCTGCATGAATGCTACACTCCCTGCATGAATGCTACACTCCCTGCATGAATGCTACACTCCCTGCATGCCTGCTACACTCCCTGCATGAATGCTACACTCCCTGCATGAATGCTACACTCCCTGCATGAATGCTACACTCCCTGCATGAATGCTACACTCCCTGCATGAATGCTACACTCCCTGCATGAATGCTACACTCCCTGCATGAATGCTACCACTGGGGTGCCACTAGGAAGCATCTTTGGATCCATGGTGACTTATTTCACAGTGACAATCACTAAACCACCAAAAAAGACACCAAATGTATTGTGAATGTTTGAAAGAGTGCGCTGAGTAATGTTCTCTCAATGGTAAACAACGCTACACTGGCATCTTGCGCAGGCGCAGGCCAGGCGCGGAGCAGGCAAACACGTCTAATACGTTTCGCTAACCGAGCTTTTTTCACTATCCGATTGCGGAAAAAGCTTTCGGTAACCGATTTATTTTGTTAACTAAACCTTTCGTTAACCAAGGGTCCACTGCACTGTCTATTTTGGATTCTGCTTTTAATTGGATTTTTTTTTTTACCTTTTAAACTGGTATTTTTTTAATTTTGTGTAAAATTGGCCAATTTACTGACTTGTGTGCATATTATAGTTGAATGGGCGGTTTCTTGTGCTTGGTCGATAAAACGGAAAGCATACTAGCAAAATAGCTAGGAACTGGGTTGTATTGAGTATTGGAATCGTTGTAAGATTGGGATTATAATGGGTGAAATTGCCAGTGTAGAAACTGCACCCAGAATGCCAACTTTACACATGCATAATTCCCTAAGTTTCCACCAAATTTTGCATTTTTTGGTGTCATTACCTTCAGAAAAGATTCTCCACCATTTCAGAAGATAATTTTTTTAAATCGCAATATTGTCAACACTTTTAATTTCAGGAGTCGCAACAGTGAGTGTGTTGATATTACCTCAACCCCTTCTTCTAAAAACTTGCATTTATGGTCACCGTGGTGGCTCATGCTAACCTTCCTATGGTGTATAAATATACCTAGTTGGATAAGTCTTATTATAGCCAGCTGGTCAAGTGGTTAACACACTGATCTGGAGTTTTTACCACTCACTTCCCCTGGGTTCTAACCTCAGCCATACCATGGTTAGTTTGTAATAGTGTTATTACAATTTTGTGAGCCAGTTCTTTACCTCTAGTTATGTAGATAAATATTTCAGAGAACCATACAGCATATACTGTATTCTAATCAAGATTGATGGACTGATTACATCACCTTCAGGCTGAGAGACTGATTACCTCAAACTCCTCATCTTCAACAGTTCTTTTCTGTATTGGAGTGAGGAAGCCAATGTGGTGAAGCATTTCCACAATAAAGATACCCAAGTGTTGCACATGTGTCTCATTTATCAGCTCGAGGTGTACACAAATAACCTGCACATAGAAAGAAACTCATGAGGTCTGAGCTGAGCTCACCCCACTACAACACAACTCTCATCAAACATTTGTTAAGTTATACCATGAATTAAGGAAAGATCCTGGACTTCACTTTACAAAACATACCAAGCAAATGCGATAGTAATTATGGACAAAGTAGATTATAGTGGAAAAAATGAACACATTAGAAGACGGGGGAAGTTGCGTGCCTCTTAATGCCTACCTATGAGGTCTTTCATCTTGGATGACCTCCTTCAGTTGCATCTATATAACAATCACATTGTATTGAATAGCTTTATAAGAGAGTTTACTGTCTCTCATGATTCACCACGTTATAGCAACATGATTGCAAACGGATTGCGGACACGCTTGCCATTCAAGCACTGCTTGTTCCGTGAAGACTTTGCTGTATTTCTCAAAGCTCTAAATCTGTCTTGGACATTCAGTGGATGTATTGATGCTTAAAGGGACAAATTATCAATATTTACTGTACGTATATTGTGGAAATAAAAGTTTGTATTTTGTATGTTATACAGTTATATGTACAGTGGTACCTCGAGTTACGATATTTTTTCGTTCGAGAATGCTGTTCAAGTGCCATTACCAAACGAATTTATCCCCATAAGGAATAATGTAAAATAGACTAGTCCTTTTACACCCCCAAAAATATACTTTCAAAAGCATTTAAAAAAATAAACTTACATAAAAGGGCGATTTTGGGGACCATCGTAACTCGAGGTACCACTGTATAAAGCTCCTGAACCATACACATTACCTATATTATTCACATTTTATTTATAATGGGTTGGGGAGGGAGCTTTAAACTCGTAGGGGTCATACAGCACCTAGGGAAATGGAATGCAATTAGGTTCAATCCGAGGAAGGAGAGGCTAGGCCCAGTTCCTTGGATCAAGAGCCCCTCACCAGCATTAATAAACCTTGAGGGGATACACAGTACTCAGGATAACTTGCAGTGCAGCATAAGATTATTGCAATCACTAGGGAAGCTGTAAACTCCAAGGGGTCACACAGCACCTGGAGAAGGTAACTCCAGTTCCTTGAACCAAGAGTCCTTCACTAACCTCAAGGAACTGCCTCTTAACAGTGGTGCTGAAGGACTATTCAAATGATTGGAGCTAAATAACGAAAAGGCACAATACCGTGACTGGAACAATACAAAAATAACTCAGACCAAAACATCGTCGTAAGCTCCTGTCTCCTCTTTGCGGGTTATTTGTGGATTGGAGCTACTCTCTCCTTCCTTGGATTATACTTGATCACCTCCCACTCCCCAGCTGCTCTGTTGCGCCCCGTGGCCTGGTGGCAAAAGCTCTCACTTCACATGGTGAGGGTCCGGGTTCGAGTCCCAGCTAAGAGGTGGAAATATTGGACGTGTTTCCTTACACCAGTTGTCTACGTTCACCCATCAGTAAAATGGGTACCTGGGTGTTAGCGACTGGTCTGGGTCGCATCCTGGAACAAAACTTACCTAATTTGTGGTAAATGCTCTGCATAGTAAGGGACTTTCTATATACTAGTAGTATGTCATTGATGTCAGCTATTGTCTGTATACCTTGTACATGTAGTAAATAAAGATATTATTATTATTATTATTAATCAAGTGGGAAGCGCTAAACCCGTAGAATTATACAGCGCCTGTGGGGGGATGTGGAAGCTATTCAGGCTTAATTCAGGGAACTGGAGCACAGATCCAATTCCCTAGATCAAGAGCCCCTCACCAGCATCAAGGATCCTCCCTTGAGGGTTGTCACCCCTCAAGGAGAGATCAACAACCTTGTCACAAAAGCTTTTTCCTCGCCTAACCTCATAAGTTCCTTGATGCTAGTGAGGAGTTCTTGATCCATGGAGTTGGACTTGTCTTCCCATTCCTTGGATCGAACATAATTGCCTCCCTTTACCCAGGCAGTGTATGACCCTTAAGGGTTTAGCACTTCCTCTAAATATAGAGTAATAATTTTCTTAAAACAGCAAAACACTAACCTCACAGCTTCACTCCCTTTAATAAAATGGGATAAAATTCCAGCAGTTATAACTTTCAGAAAGCACTAAACTCGTAGGGGTCATAGTGTGTGGGGGACGGGAAGGGGGTAGATATACCGATCAATTCAAATTTCCATCACGACCAATGATCCACTTAATACGTAATCATAAAATTCAAACTACGACCAACCCTTCAAGGGAGCTATTGTATGACCCATACAGGCTTAGTACTTTAAAATAATAATAATAAAGGGATTTTCTTGATGCTGGTAAGTTGTCTTGAGCCCAAAAAATTGAGCCAATCTGTCCTTTAAATATACAGTGGTACCTCGGTTAACGATGGTCCCCAAACTCGCCCTTTTATGTAAGTTTATTTTTTTAAATGCTTTTGTAAGTATTTTTGGGGGTCTAAAAGGACTATACTATTTTACATTATTCCTTATGGGGATAAATTCGTTTGGTAATGGAACTGGAACAGCATTCTGGAACGAAAAAATATCGTTAACCGAGGTACCACTGTATTTATAGGGAGGCTCTAAATCTGTAGGGGTCATATAGCACCTAGGGAATGGGAGTGCAAACACATTTGATCCAAGGAAATAGAGTAGGTCCAACTCCCTAGATCACAAGCCAGTTAAGTAAGTCACTTTGACTTTTTTTGGGATTATCCTGGTGGGTAATTTACACACATTACTATGTATGATAATTTGTGTAACTGTATGTATTTATGTGTATCTGTACCTAAATAAACTTACTTATCAGGGTACTTGTTGAAGGACCTTGTGTAGTTAGAACCCTGATACACTAAGTCTTGTTTCCCCGCCCTGTGTACTTTATTGTAGCTTTATGTACATATTCAGTAATGTGGTTTTTAAAGAATATCATTACGTATTATTATTATTATGGGTGTGAAGCTTGGGTTGTAAATGCTGCAGTGAGGAAGCGGCTGGAGGCAGTGGAGATGTCCTGTCTAAGGGCAATGTGTGGTGTAAATATTATGCAAAGAATTCGGAGTGTGGAAATTAGGAGGTGTGGAGTTACTAAAAGTATTAGTCAGAGGGCTGAAGAGGGGTTGTTGAGGTGGTTTTGGGTTTTTAAAAGAGAACTAACAAAGTGAATGATTTGGAGCTTTTATAAATCTTGGGGAAAAGGGAAAGGGGGGGAAAGGGGCACCCTCAAAAAGGTTGGGGGGAGAAAGGAGGTTTGGGGATGAGTGGCTTGGATTCCAGCAAGCACGGGCTGAGATGGGGAGTGAATGGAGATGAAGGGTTTTTTAGGACCACGAGCTGTTGGAGGTGAGCAGGGAAATTTTTTGTGAAGGGATTCGGGGAAACCAGTTAGGGACTGGAAATGGAAAGTATAATCCCTCATTTAAAGGAGGTTTGGGGAAGCCATTTTGGGAGGAACTTCTGAACTGTCGACTGATCCCTTTGAAAAAGAATGATTAAGAGTGATGGTGAAAGTGTTAAATGATGATGAAATACTTTCTTTTTTTT